>JAODAL010000634.1:0-289993 GCA_025379985.1 Phyllomedusa bahiana | reverse complement strand
TTAAAATTTTACCCTTGAAACGTTGAATGCCTTGTCACCCTCACTACCCGATCCTATAACAGGGCCACAAGTGTGGCACCATCCGTTGACTTAAATGGGAGTTTTAAGTAAAGCCGAGCACACATACTTGGCTGAACTCAGAACACTCTCAGCGTCTTCTCCTTTTGCTGCTGCAGCCATAGAAAGGGTGTGTATTGTAGATGAGAATACCCCTTTAAAAGGGAGCTTGTCAGCTGGTTCATGCTACCCAGAGCATATACAAAGAGGCAGGTTTATGGTCTCGGTAAGATGCATTTTACCCTGAAAAGCTATAGAATAAAACTTAGCCAGGTACAGGGAGAGGCACCATAGGCAGAGGAGAAAAGTGATGTTCGACTGCTCCACACCTACAGTTGAAACCAGAAGTTTCCATACACTATATAAAAAGACACATTCATCTTTTTCTCACTATCTGACATAAAATCATAATAAACCTCACCTGTTTTAGGTCAATTAGGATTACCAAAATTATTTATATTTGCCAAATGCCAGAAGGAGATAATTTTTTAGGCATCTTTATTACTTTCTGCACAGTCAAAAGTTTACATACATTTCACTAGTATTTGGTAGCATTGCCCTTAAACTGTATGACATCCTTCCACAAGTTTGTCACAATAGTTGGTAGGAATTTTGGCCAATTCCTCCTGACAGAACTGGTGTAACAGATCCATGTTTGTAGGTCACCTTGCTCGCACCTGCCTTTTAAACTTTGCCCATACATTTTCAATGATTGAGATCAGGGCTTTGTGGTGGCCACTCCAAAACATTGACTTGGTTATCCTTGAGCCACTTTGTAACCAGTTTGGCAGTATGCTTCGGGTCATTGCCCATTTGAAAGACACATTTCCGCCCAAGCATTAACTTCCTGGCTGATGTCTCGAGATGTTGCTTCAGTATTGCCACATAATCCTCTTTCCTCATGATGACATCTATTTTGTGAAGCGCACCCGTCCATCCTGCAGCAAAACAACCCCACAGCATGATGCTGCCACCCCCGTATTTTACAATTGGGATGGTGTTCTTAGGCTTCTCCCTTTTATCTCCAAACGTAGTGATGGTCATTATTGCCAAACGGTTCCATTTTAGTTTAGTCAAACCACAGGACTTGACTCCAGAAATGCAAGTCTTTGTTCCTGTGTGCATATGCAAACAATCTGGCTTTTATAGGTTTCTTTTGTAGTAATGCCGTCTTCCTGGCAGAGTGGCCTGTCAGCACATGTTGATACAGTACTCATTTCACTGTGGATAATGACACAAATCTTACCAGTTTCCCGCCACATTTTCCACAAGGTCTTTTGTTTTTGTTCTTGGGTTGATATGACATGTCAGACCAAAGCACATTACCCTCTGAACACAAAACCCTGTCTCCTTCCTGACGCTATATGGTGGAAAATTCCCATCTTGTTTGTTCTTGTGTATAATGGTTTGTATAGATAAACAAGGCACCTTCAGGTATCTGGAAATTGCACTCGAGGATAATCCAGACTTGTGCAAGTCCACAATTCCTTCCTGATATCTTGGCTGATTTCTTTAGACTTTCCCATGATGTTACACACAGAAGCAGTGTGTTTCTGGTGTACAATTAAAATACATCCACAGATGTGTGTCTAGCTTACAAAGACACGACATCATCATATGGGCTGTCACAAATTCTTTAAAGGCACAGTAATCCTAGAGTATGTAAATGTTTGACTTTGCAATAAGTAATACAGATGCCTTAAAAATTCTCTCATTCTGTCATCTGGTAAATATAAATAATTTTGGTAATCCTAATTGAACTAAAACGGGTGAGGTTTATTCTGATATCATGTCAGATAGTGTGAAAAACATGCAAATGTGTCTTTTTATATAGTGTATTTAAAATTCTAGTCTCAACTGTGTCTCAGCATAAGGGACCGGTCTCTTCCCTAATTGCGTCTGCAGATAGGCCTAGTTAAGCTGAGTGGAGAGAAGCCGATCAGACTCATCCTCCAGCATTTTCAGTTTTACAGCATGCATTACTCTAAAATGTAGCAGATTCAGAAAGCATGTGCCAGCGCCAAACACGCAGATTCAGCTGCAATAGCAAAAGGCCACAAACTTATTCAAGAACTTCTTAGATCATTAAATTCTTTACTTGTTCAAATATATATTATCTCATAACATGTAGTGAAAACACCACCTGCAAAGTCTTACTTTTGCAGCTGAATTTGCATTGTTGGAGTTTGATGAGGGGTGAGGATACCCTGACAGCTGCAAGTTGAGGTGTTCTTTGAGTGAAATGGCATGAGCCAGCTGAAAAGTTCCCTTAAAGTCATCAATGCTATAATTAACAATAAATCAAATATCTTTAATCTGAGTTCATAGGTTGTAGGCTATGATCAATGAACATGTGATTTCTTCTGGTAAAACTGTAGCATTGATGGTAAAATCGTGGTCACTGGCTACCACAACTGCCTTATGCAACCTGTGTTAGGCTACTTTCACACAGCACAACTTTGGATTAGTATTTTTAAAGCCAAAACTAGGAGAAGTGGAACCTACAAAGAGTACAACTATGAATGGAAAGACCTGCATCTCTTCTGTGTTTTTGGACCCACTTTTCGTTTTGCCTTAAACACACCGATGTAACATACTGACTAAAATACGGCAGCATGAAAGTGGCCGTACAGACAGGCAATCCTGGCTCTTTTGCAGTAACAAATACCAACCATACAATTTTGGTGAAATAGTGTTTATTCAAAGAGGACCTGCGGGTGTACCTGACATGTCTATTTTAGTAAATACTTGTGTTCCCTGTGAAGCATCTACTCTTATAACTCTGTGTTGTGCTGTTTCATTGTTATTCTTTCTAAAAAAAATTTTACTGAAAATCGGTCAGCTGGTTGTTGTCAATTAGGGCAGGGCGCAGGTGTCCCTGCACAGTCCGATATTGCCCAATCACCACACATCACTGAGAACTGGTTAACACCCAGTGGAATCAGTAATACATTTTTTGGAGGAATAACAGAGGAACAGCGCAACACAGTTAAGAGAAGATGCTCCAGAATTGTTATTTCACAGGGAAAACAAGTATTTACTAACAGACACGTTGGGATAACACAGGTCCGTTTTTAACACTGCTGATCATGAGACAATTATAGGGCTGATATTGGAGTGTATTTTCTATACATAAAGATCCCTTTTCAAATCACAAAACGCAAAATACACATGTAGAAGGCAGAGGCAAATTTAGAGCTCCTAGTACACTGGAAACCCAATTTAAGGCTTTTACACATAGTTCTAGTTTCAATGCAATTAGCAAAGTACTGCACACCACAAAGGTGCTTGGTTGTTTTAAAAGCCATTTTGGTTATAAATAAGAAAAAACAGTGACCACATGCCTTTATAGTAGTCTCTGATAATATAATATCTATCTATATCTCTAAAAGGCTGATACAGAACAGATACATTATTGGCTTTTATGTAAAAATGTGAACATAAAGGCTCACATTTAATGGTTTTCCCCCCAAGCAGTTTTCATGTTTACAAAAAATACTTTTGATGAAAAACGTATACCTGTATGCTTTACATATACGTAAAAAACAAAAACAAACATACATTGCCTAAAAAAAGCACATACACATTATTTATATATATAAAAAATTTACAAACTTATACCACCAGGGGATAAAAAAAACAAAACAAAAAAAACATGTGAATACATCCCAATACTCGAGTCACAATTACATCAGAAGTGAACATCACAAATAAACCCACCTTGGTTGTACAGGTGGCCCGCAACGGTTCTACCAGTCTATCCAGCCTCTGAAGTACAGCACTTGGACATAAGGTGGACAACCGTACTAACATTAAAAAGGTCAGCATCTATTCAAAAAGAACATAAGAATATTTGAATGGTACTTTTCACAACCATTAAAGGAGTTGTCTCCCTACAGAGTTTCATAGCATGCATGGATGAAATACTCTGTCACTTCCTGGTTCAGACTGACTGTAATTAGCATACAGCTCTGTGGTGTATTCAACTCTGTGTTTTAAGTTGCTAATTAGTTCAGATTAGCTCAGAAGCTTCTCTGAAACTACTAGCAGGAGTTTTTATCTGATCCCTCAAACAAAAGCCCTAATTACAGTGCTGTTTACTTTAGATAAATCAAGCTTTTTACTGCCAGCAGGGACCTGTGTGATGACATCACTCACTGCTATCACATAGAACAAACAGCAGGGGGGAGAGATGTACACAGGTCAGTTAGTGAGGGAACTGAAATAGCCAGGGAGGTCATAAATTCACTTGTAGCTCCTTAACAAAAACAGATGAACAAAGCAATATATTTGGAAAATGTCTTTATTTTGTGTTCCCTACAATTTGAAAGCTATTCTTTGTAGCGAGACAACCCCTTTAAACTCTGCAAAGTATAGGCGAGTATACTGATGTAATGTAACGTTACCTTAATGTCATAATGATCTTTTAAGCCATCTTCCACATGGTTTAAGAATTCAAAAATGTCTAGTCTGTCCAGACAGCTGTCAAGAAGAGTATACATACACTCAAAGGCTGCTTTCCGAATATCTAGCCCATCATCGACCGTGTGTTTGAAAGGACCCATTTCCACCTGAAATAAAGGTAGGTGAGATATGCTGGCAAACAGACTGGATAACAGTTGTAAAATTCTCAAAACGGTCCTTTACCAACCTCTCTTATCAGTTCTTTTCTGACTTTTGTTTCGTTATAAAGGTGAGGAAGCACAGAATCAAGCAAATCTCGAATTAATGATGGCTTGTTGTGTGCAGCGGAATTGAAGGTCACAAGGGCTACTCTTCTCACATTTAAGTCTGGATCCTCTAATGTTTTCAAAAAGTCCCCTGTTGTAAAGCAAAAAAAAAAAAAAAGAAAAAAAAAAAAAAAGTTTGATAAGGTAGATATGTTTAGGCATTACTTAAAGGGGTTTTCACACTAAAATTATATCTCTAATGATGGGGACAGTAAAAATAAGCACTTTTGTAATCGATTTGCATTACCTAAATCATTTAGTATAGCACATATAAGCTAATCTGTATTCTACACCTAAAACTGCAGCCTGAGGTCGGGCCATGAGCCCTTTTCTGTGATTGGCTGACATATATTTCATTCAGCCTGGTGGGGGACACCCCATGTGCTGTGATTGGCTGCCTGCACTCTGTGCTTACTCCCCTCTGAGCTGTGGAAAATGAAAGTGAAACATCTTTCTGTGCTGGCTGTGTAATAAAAGCTGCCCGAGCCCCTCTATGCTCATCTCCCAGCTCTATGTGAAGGATATGGGCAATTACTGAGTCTCTAGCTGCTAGATTCACTCTCCCCTTATATAACACAACCTTATACACTGCCCCTCCCCCCACCTCATGACACAGTCTTATACAGTCTGTCCCCCTCTACCTCCTGCCTGATAACAGAGTAGGGAGCAGGGTTAATTTCTTACATTTGTTTTATCAGTTCAGGCTGTATGTACAACTGCTTACACCAATACAATTGTTCTGGATACAAGGAGCTTGTGCAGCCTGGGAGGGAGCTGACAGCTCTGCAGACATGATAACCATTGCAGGAGGTCTGCAGAGCTGTGAAATCCTCTCCCTTCCACTCCTCACACAGAATGATGTCACAACTCTCAGTGAGGGTAGACACGCCTACTGGGAGGAGAGACATGCCCCTGGATTTTTAGATGCAAGACAGAAACTGCACAAGTCTGCGAACACTTGTAATGAGAAAACCCCTTTAAGGACTGCCATTACTAACTATAGGCAGGGGAAAATAAATTAAAGCTAGGTTCATATCTGCATTGTAGGTTCCATTCGGAACCTCAATAGCAGAGCTGTCAAACAGAAGCCATGGAATTAGTTTCACAGCAGAAACCAACAGCACCTGACTGACCCTATTAATTACCATGGTTGCTGCGTTATTTTTTCCGCCACAACAACCGACACCACAGCGGACCTATTGCAATTAATAGTCCATCCGTCCGATACTGTGGGTGTCCGTTGTGAAACAGATCCCATGGCTTTAGTTTTACACCTCTGCCACGGAGGTTCTGAACGGAACCTCTAACGCAGAGGTCAAACAAGTCTAAAATGGTCAAACAGGCACACGTTAGCATTTACTCCTTTTTTTCATGTTAATTATATAGAAAACATGGTTACCAGTACTTACCAATACAATTTTTCAGCAATGGATCAATGGGCTGAGCATGATCAGAAATTGTAAACTTAACAGCGGTTACTACAGAGCTCCGTGCATATGATGACCCTTCAAGAAAAGATAAGAAAAAAAATATATATCTATATATATATATATATATATATATATAAATATATATATATATATATATATATATATAATATATATATATATATATACACAAACACACACATATATACATATATACAACACACACACACACATATATATACACACATACATACACACACACATATATATATATACAAACACACACAAACACATGCAAATCATATCTATATTTCTGTCACATTTAAAATTCAATGAAAAATAAAAAATAAAATAATCTGCAATACTATATTTACAGCCTTATGAAATTACAACCTCATTATTGAGGGCTCGACTGACTCCTATGATCCCAATAAAAGAGCTACAGATCTGCTTAAAGGGTTTGCTCCCCATAATGATTCGTTTTTAACATATAGAGAAAGGTAAATGAAGACTATTATCAAATACATTGCTTTGTTGATTTTTTATTTGGTCAGGAGATAAAATCTTCTTTATCTCCTTTTAGAGCACACAAGTTTCTCTGGTTACCAACCACCTATTCCTGCTCTCTCTCATCGTGCTAAGCTGCTGTCACTCAGACCACCTCCTGCAGTCTTATCTCTAGCAATGGACTTTGAAAGCTTCTCATTTCGCCAAGTAAACACTCTTTAGAGCTCTGCAGCCTGTGTAACTTTAGAAATCTCCTGCAGTCAGGAATAGCAGAGCTAATGTGTCAATCAGTGCTATAGACCCACCTGCAGCCTCAACAGCATGTGCACATCTAAAGCTGGCAAAAAAAAAAACCTCTAAGTACTACAGCTCCTTCACAGATTTACCCTGCACTGTGAAAGAGGGAAGCCCACCACACTCAAAGAGTAATAGGTGCTGGTCCCAGAGTTAGGACCTGCACCCATCTTAAGAATGGTCCCTGGAAACTCTTCATTTTGAATGGAGAAGTGGCAAGAACTCTCCCATTAATTATTGGGATTTACAAGTACAGCCAAGGGGCACAGTCAGAACAACCCTTGAAATCAACAGGAGAGATCCAACCACTTCTCCATTTAAAAACAAAGACTTTTGGGAGCCTGTTTGAGATAGATGGGACCTGCACCTATCACACACGGATGTAATATCAGTGTGTGGTGTGAATACCCATTTAAGAAATGCTGAAAGGGGGCTCAGTCCCTTTGTTTTTGGGACCAGCAAAAGTCCCATAACCTAGCAATGTCATGACATTCTAAGCTGGCAAAACCTCTTTAAAATGCAAAAAGGCACAATATTAATATGTTTCCCAATTGGGTTACACCTGGGGAAAAATCTGCACCAACTAAGGAGGATTAATTAGGATGTGATACGGAGTAGGTCCAGACATCCAGCCAACTGAACTGGACAGAGAATGTCAATTGATTAAAGGGGTTGCCTCGCTACAAAGATTAGCTTTCACCATGTTGGGAACACTAAAGATCTTTTCCAAATATATTGTGCTTTTTTTTTGTTTTGTTAAGGAGCTACAAGTGATTTTACCACCTTCTGTGCTTTCTCTGGTTCCCCAAGTCACCGACCTGTGTACTTCTCCCTCCCTGCTGTTTGTTCTATCTGATAGCAGGGAGTTATGTCATCAAACAGGTCAAGCAGCACAGAACTCCAGACAGTGAGAGCTTGTTTGTTATCTGATCTTTCACACAAAAGACCGTAATTACTGTGGTTTACATCAACTCAGAGGCTTCCCTGGTCCTGACAGCATGAGATGTATCTAATTAGCAGAAGTCTGAATACATGGAGCTCATATGCTAATTACAGACAGCTTGACCAGGAAGTGACAGAGCAAAACAGCATTATTTCATTCATGCATCCTATGAAACTTTGAGATGAGACAACAACTTTAAGTGTATGTGGCTAATTATCAATGAGTCACTAAAAAAAGAATTAACCATATGGAGTTTTGTGTGTCTACAAGCTGATAAGAGTGGACACACACACGGGATGTAATCTATTAATAATGCCCACCACCACTCCACAATCCTCACAACACTACTTCAATCATTTTCAGCAAACCAAAAATAGTATAAATATAAATGAAGAACTAAGCTACTCCTTACACCCTACTATTTATACACATACCTGCAGCCAAGTATCCTTTGAGCCGGGGTAGCAGAGTCTCGGGATCTATCAATGTCAGCTTGCCCAAGCATTCTGCAACGACATTCCTGGTTCCTTCCTCAGCACATTCAGAGTGTTTAAGTAGTAAAGACCAGATGTTTTCAACGTATGGCTTAAGGCCCGCTACTGTCGCAGAGCTTATGATTTCTTTTAAGGAATGAAGTAGAAGGTATTGCCTTTTAGGCTGACTAGTTATCTCTTGTAAGACAAAAGGCAGATACTCTGGTAGGTTGCCTACACTGATACTTCCAAGTGCATAAGATGCTGCAGATTTGACTTCTTCACTAGGAGAGGAAAATGCTTCTAATATAACAGACTTTAGCTCCATCTGTCCACTGAGGTCAATGTGATGTCCAACTTCACCTAAAGAAAGCAATGCCAACAGTCGAATTGAATCTGTAGACCTAGAGTTCTTAACGTCTTGGATAAACTGACCAACAACAGCTGGTCCCTCTTTTGGGCATGCCCGGGTTAGTGCTGCTACGCATTTGGCAATAGAATAGTATGACTGCTTGTGGGTGAGAGCAGTATTTTGGGCATACACTGGGCCTGTCAGCATACGCAGTAAATCCATGTAGCCCAAACTCACAGTTGATGTCACGACTAAGGCTTGGAAAAACTCTAACATTGCACTAAGAGCTCCTCCTTGAAGTAATGGTGACCTCACAAGTCCAATTAGTTCAATAAGGATAGATCCACTAATCTTAGACAGAGAGGAAGGATAAACTTTAGCTAATGTTGTCAGAAAGCTTATCGCCATCTGGGACACGTGCATATCGCTTTCACTAATAAGCGGTGGAAGCTCGTCCAGGACTGCATCAATCATTGCTGCAGTCAGGCTGTCACTGTAATTCTTTATCAAGATATCTAGAGCAGAAAGAGTGCCAAGCTTTAGTGCTCTCTGATTCTTCCGCAAAAACGAGGCAAGGATAGGCACCCCTTCTCCAAGGATTGGCCTTAGATCTATTTTCAAAGGAGATCCAGCTATTAATGTTAAAGCTTTCACTGTAGTCAGACGAGTGATCTCATTCTTCAGTCTCTCAAGGAAAATTTGAAGGGTACTAGGGAGATCACTTCCCAAATTATCCCCTAGACTACATATTATTTGACCCATGCAGGAGATTTCACGTTCCTTCACTTCTTGATCAATATCTGCGGCTTTCAACCTCTTGATTGTACATGTAAACAGATCTTTTATGTATGGGATTGCATCGAAGGAAGAAGGCTGATCCAGTGGTCTTATGACTTTCACAAGCTGTTGAGTAACTAAAAGGGCTTCAGATGTGATTTTATAGAATGGATCTCCAACACAGATCACTACAGGGGCCACCAAGACCTGGACATGTGGGTGGAAGACTTGAGGAGAATGATTGCAGAGGATTACATACAAACATGACAAAGCATCTATCTTCAGGTTAGAAGAACTTGACTTGTCATTTAATGAAAAGATAATTCCTGCAAGACAAAACAGAAAATTAACCCTTTATATTGGAAAAGTACATGCCGTGTATTCTGTAGGCATATTCACACAGCGTTTTTGGATGAGGTTTTCGGAGTGTTTCCTCGCCCAAAACGCTTCCAGTTCATTTCATTGATTCCAATGTAAAACCTCGTAGTTCACAAACAAGGTTTTTACACGCTTCTTTGGAAGCAATGAAAAAAGAAGTGTCATGTCAATTCTTGAAGTGCGTTGTAGGTGCGGTTTTGCCGCGGTTTTTGTCCTGGCTATTCATTTGTATGGTTTAAAACCTCGTCGAAAACCTGATCCAAAACCTCGTCTGAAGAAGCGTGTTTCAGGCGAGGTTTTGATGTGGTATGGACGAGGTTTTGGGTGAGGAGACGCTCCGAAAACCTCTTCCAAAAATGCCGTGTGAACATGCCCTTACAGTGAGGAGAAAATGGACACTTACCTGGAACAAGTACAGGAATGTGTTGTGTCAAAGCCCCAGGCAGCACATTGACCAACTCAGTCAGCATATTAAAACAACACTGCCGCGTCTTCACACTCTTTTCCTTCATTTGTTTATGCAACGCCTTTACAATGTTCGGTACCTACAGATCATATAGAGGGATTATATTGATTGATATACATCAAAAATACTTAAACAACCAGCGCTAATTAAAAAGATTTTAAAAAAAAATTGCCTTCAAATTTTAGGTGCTTTAACCTCCTACTAAACTTGTGCATCAAATAATGATAGATAGTAGTAATAATACAACATCCGATCTACTAGCTTGCCTCTGCTCTACTCGGGAGGAATGGCCGTGCTTGCGTAACTCTCCTGCTTTCATTTCAATAGAAGTTCCAGATATAGCAGAGGGTGTGTGTTTAGCTTTACTTGGAACTCCCATAGACATGCAAATGTTGCCACCTGCTCTGTTCTCTTGTAAGAAGCTACAAGTTGGCCTCAGAAGGGATTCTATCAAATGGTAAAACCCCTTTAGAATCTAAGAATCCCCCCATATCTTTGTACCTCGCTCTTGGAATACAAAGTGTCTGCAGCATCTACACATGGGCTCCAATCTACATGCCATTATTAAAGTATGGCAGGAGGGGGAAAAAAAAAAAAAAAAAAAAAACCTACTACAGTCATGGCCAAAAGTTTTGAGAATGATACAAATGTTAATTTTTACAAAGTCTACTGCATCAGGTTTTATAATGGCAATTTGCATATACTCCCGAATGTTATAAAGAGTGATCAGCTTAACAGCAATTGCAAAGTCAATAGTTGCCTAGAAAATGAAATTTTTCCCCCAAAACACATTTCAACTTCATTGCAGGCCTGCCTTAAAAGGACCAGCTAACATCGTTTCAGTGATTGCTCCATTAACACAGGTGTGGGTGTTGATGAGGACAGGGCTGGAGATAAATCTACAGAGTATCGCAGCTAGAAAGATTGCACCTCAGTCAACAATCTATCGCATCATCAAGGAATTCAAGGAGAGAGATTCCATTGTTGCCAAAAAAGCTCCAGGGCGCCCAAGAAAGACCAGCAAGCGCCAGGACCGTCTCTTAAAAGTGTTTCAGCTTCAGAATCGGGCTACCAGCAGTGCAGAGGTTGCT
Organism: Phyllomedusa bahiana; assembly: GCA_025379985.1. Lineage (NCBI taxonomy): Eukaryota > Metazoa > Chordata > Amphibia > Anura > Hylidae > Phyllomedusa > Phyllomedusa bahiana. The sequence continues at coordinate 278,498 of JAODAL010000634.1, read as the reverse complement.
CAGGAATGGCAGCAGGCAGGTGTGAGTGCATCTGCACGCACTGTGAGGCGGAGACTCATGGAGCAAGGCCTGGTGTCAAGGAGGGCAGCAAAGAAGCACACTTCTCTCCAGAAAAAAACATCAGGGACAGACTGATATTCTGCAAAAGTACAGGGAGTGACTGCTGAGGACTGGGTAAAGTCATTTTCTCTGAATCCCCTTTCCGAATGTTTGGAACATCTGGAAAACAACTTGTTCGGAGAAGACAAGGTGAGCGATACCACCAGTCTTGTCTGATGCCAACTGTAAAGCATCCAAAAACCATTCATGTGTGGGGTTGCTTCTCAGCCAAGGGAATCGGCTCTCTAACAGTCTTGCCTAAAAACACATCCATGAATAAAGAATGGTACCAGAGCAACTTCTCCCAACCGTCCAAGAGCAGTTTGGTGATCAACAATGCCTTTTCCAGCATGATGGAGCACCTTGCCATAAAGCAAAGGTGATAACTAAATGGCTCAGGGAACAAAACAGAGATTTTGGGTCCATGGTCTGTAAACTCCCCAGATCTTAATCCCATTGAGAACTTGTGGTCAATCATCAAGAGACGGGTGGACAAACAAAAACCAACAAATTGTGACAAAATGCAAGCATTGATTGTGCAAGAATGGACTGCTATCAGTCAGGATTTGGTCCGGAAGTTGATTGAGAGCATGCCAGGGAGAATTGCAGAGGTCCTGAAGAAGGGTCAACACTGCAAATATTGACTTGCTGCATTAACTCATTCTAACTGTCAATAAAAGCTTTTGTTAATCATAATATGATTGCACTTGTATTTCTGTATGTGATAAAAACCATCTGACAAACACATATAAAAACCAGAGGGCAACAGATCATGTGAAAATATAATATTTGTGTCATTCTCAAAACTTTTGGCCATGACTGTACATCTTCTAAAGCAGCGATCAGTTTTTCTGTTTCTTCTACAAGCAAAAACTAATGACTGCGGTCCTAGAGTGGAAGGAAGATTTTTTTTTAAAAAAAAAAACCAGACCGTTCTGAAACTCTAATATGCTTTATGTTACAATTTATCACCACTATGGGCATGTTCACAAGGTGTCTTGCATCCGTGTGAACATCCGCTTTTCAGATGCATCTCTGGGACCGACAGAGCTCAGCTTCTCTCCGTCTATCATATAACCCTATATACCACAGAGATCAGCTTCTCTCCCTCTACCATATAAGCCTATATATCACAGAGCTCAGCTTCTCTCCCTCTACCATATAAGCCTATATATCACAGAGCTCGGCTTCTCTCCCTCTATCATATAACCCTATATATATCACAGAGCTCAGCTTCTCTCCCTCTATCATATATGATAGAGCTGTGCTGAGCTCTGTGATATATAGGGTAATATGATAGCAGGAGAGAAGCGGAGCTCTGTGATATGTAGGGTTATAGGATAGCATGAGAGAAGCTGAGCTCTGTGATATATAGGGTTATATGACTAAGCAGGATTTCCAAGTAAAAAGAGAAAATAAAACGGAAACAAAAAAGTCCTGCTTCCTCCGCCTGCATACAGTAATTGACAGCTTTCTCCAAATCAGTGTGCAAAGAGCAAACTGGCAATTACTGTATGTGGGAGGGGTAAGGAGGATTTTCACAGTCTCATAAGCCCTTCCCGCCGCAGCCTATTTTTTGCTTTTACGCTGTTCATTCTCCGGTATAAATTATGTGTTATCTGTATTCTACAGGTTGATACGAATCCAGCAATACTAAACATGTAGGGTTTTCTTTATGTTTTGGTACTGGAAAAAAAATCCGAAAACTTTACATTTTTAAAATTTTTGCATTTTATATGACCAATAAAAATTTTTGTACTTATTCCTATGGACCTGAGTGAGGGTAGACTTTTTGCGGGCTGAAGTGTACCTTTTATTGGTACAAGTTTGGAATACATGCGACTTTCCTGATCACTTTTATTCCAATTTTTAGGAGATGTGAAAGAAGAAAAAAAAAAAAAAAAAAACTTTGACGTATGGAATTTTTCTTCTGCGATGTTCAGGATAAATTATGTTACATTTTAATAGATTGGACTTTTAGAGAGACAGCAATACCAATTAGATGTAACTTTTTCCATTTTTTTATTTGTAAAATGGCAAAGAAAGGGGGTGATTTGAACTTTTAATTTTTTTATACTTTAAAATATAATTTTTTATTTTTTTTACCTTAACATTAAGTCCTCCTAAGGTGCGCAATCAATCAATTATACAGCCTATTGCATTATATAAACAATGCAATAGGGTGTACAAAGATGGTGATTTTACTACTTTTTGTCTGGGGCAAAAAGTAGTAAAACAGAAAACTTTGCAGCGATGGAAGCCTTCACAAGGCTTTCAGCGGCCATGAAACCCATTGGAACCCCGCAATCTCACCACAGGGGTCCCTATTGAAGTGGGGCACTGTTTCTCATTCACTTGGACTCCGATCGCTGTGGCGTCTAAGGGGCCGTTCACACGGCACAGGACAAATACCGGCCAGTGTTTGTCCTGTTTTGCGGCGTCCTCACGGCCGCAGGGGGTAGGGGGGCGGCTTTTCTCCTCGATGAGCGGAGAACAGCCCTCCCCCCTCCCACTGAACAGCACAGATTCCATCCGGAAACCGGACGGAAGATTGTGCATGTTCAATGTTTTGTCGCCGGGCCACCGGCGACAAAACAGTCGGACGGAAAAAACGTGCAGTGGGGACTGCTGCATGGGTTTTCCATAGAGCACAATTGTGCTAATTTTCGGCCGGTTTTTCAGGCGGTCTGAAAAACCGCAAACCGCCTGAAAAACCGGCCGAAAACCTGTGCCGTGTGGACATGCCCTAAGTGTTTAAACAGCACAGAATGGAGCCGGCTCCATTTCATGCCATCACTGGCAGATGTCAGCTGCAGTTCGCAGCCTGTGGAGTGGGATTGCTCCACGATCCTGCTACTTAGCCCCTTAGGCCGTGTTCACACGGCTTATTCCCGACGGATTTGTGAGCCGTATTGAGCTCACAAATACGCCGTGAATAGGGGGCGGGGCCGGAGCGCGGCGGAGGCGCCGCTCCCGGCCCCATAGACAATGCATTGTTTACGGCGTGTACACGCCGTAAATAATGTGCATGTCACTTCTCCCCCCGCGGCGGATTCGCCGAGCGGAGAGGAGTGACGGAATCCACTCTTCTCTATGAGAGCAGTGAATTACCATAATGACAGGGACGGATTGGCGCCGTACTGAAGCGCAAATCCAACGCGGAGTACGGCGCCAATCCGTGCCCAAATAAGCCGTGTGAACGAGGCCTTACAGACACTAGGACATACCAATATGTCCAATGTTGGTAAGAGGTTAAGTTCTGTCCAAATTTTCTCTGCTTTTTACTCAAAAATCCTGCTCTTACTCAGTGTAGTAAAAACCACCTGACACCTTCCCCTTAAGAGTATGTCCACACGTCGTATTGCAGCTTGTACTACGTGTGCCGCAATACACCGGGTGTTTTAGAAGTATACGCTGGCCGCTCCATTCACTTCTATTATCCCTAGTGTTACTTGTTTCACCTGGCGTTCAATACGCGTCGGAGAAGACAAAAGTAATTCATAGCTCTTTATGAGACCTATGAATTACCATAATTGTGGGGTGCATTTCAGCACAATTACACCAAACATACCCCCAGTCTTTTTTTACCCTACACTTATTGTAATGGATTCTTACTGTGCAGTTCAAACTGAACAGCTACAGGACAATACATGGGAATGGGGTTTTCCAGAGTTTTTCATTGCATTCAAGTGGTTAGAATTGAAATTTGCAAATCCGGTGGGATGCTGCTGTCAAACTGAGAAAGTTAGTGGTTAGTTGGATTTCGTCAGGGCAAGTTTTAATTAACTAGATGTAACAAACTTTTCATTTAATGACAGCCAAAGGTCTTGGGAATGGACATATTGGGAAAGTCCATAGCGTCGCTAAACTTTTTTTTTTATTATTTTGCTTAAATCGAATATACATTTTTATTATATATTCTATATAAATATATATGAGTATGTATATATTATATTTTATAATATTTTTATATATAATAATAATATATATATTTTATATTTTATATAATTCAAAAAATTTTATTTTTCGTCATTCTTTTTTCTACCATATTGTACTCAGATAAAGACACCAACCTGGCTCTGCAGCATTGTCAAAGGAGTCTCTCCTTGCTCCATTGCATCCGGGTCACAAAGCCAGCTTTGAACAGGTCTGGTCTGCTTCAGGAGTGATAGATATGCATGGAACACGTCAGCCTTAACATTCTCTTCACGTTCTTTGAACCTGGCTATTAGTGCCGGAGAGACTGTCTTGTAGAATTCTGGCAGCATCTCATGGCGAGTACTGACCACAGCATCCAGGCACTTGGCAGCTGCACGTCGCACCTTCCAACTCATATCATCATCATCACTGTACTCATCATCACTACCTAAAGTCACACAGAAATAGTACAGTTTTGCACAATGTTCACAACAAAACTAGTCCTAAAATTAATTATGAAACAGAATATACTTAAGTGTTATGGCATCCAAAAAAAAGCACAATTCTTAATTCTTACTTGGTTGGTGACTGCATTAAAACATTTCATTTTACATATATATGAGATACACCACTGTGAGAACATTTAGTCAGCAGGTTTGTACTTTTCTTAATACATTACTTTAGTATATAACACTGACCCCACCAAACAGGTTGAATCCAAGTGCAGAAAATAGAACCCGTATGTTGAGGCTGCTCTCACCAAAGTCGTCCCAAGGGTGTACGTAATAGATATAGAATGGTTCATGCCTGGAGAAACGTTCAGTTAGAACTCAAAACGGGATGTTTTATGAACCTTAAGCAACGACGTGTCTCTATAAAGTACACCCATTGGGCCTCGCTAATGAGAGCAGCGCCACCATACAGGTCCTATTTTCTGAACCTGGATTCCACTTTGCACATCAAGTGAACCACCAAGGAGAACCTATGGCTGCAGCCCATCCCATGAAATCATGATAAAGCTCTCCAGGGTGTTGTGCCCTCCGTGTAACACTATTTGAGGAGTTCAATAGAGCAACAACTGCACATCAGAGCCGTTTCTATTTATAAGCAAAGATGGTATCTCACCCAGCAGGTTAGTACTTAGAAGATTTTCTTTTCTTCCAGTCGATTTCCAAAAATAAAGTGCAACTTTAAACATAATGATTGCCAGCACAGATTGTCATATATGTGAGTAAAAAGTGATTTTTAAAGGGAATCTGGCAGCTATTTTATGCTGTCCGAACGACAGGCAGCAGGAAAATCGCTGCAGGTAAACCGGTCCCAACTAACTGTGTTTTAGCCTGAAACTCTGCTGTGTTTCAATGTAAAGCACATGGTGGAATTGAGCTGGATACAGAAAGAAGCTGCCATGGCCAGAAGAGGCAAGTTCACTGTGTGGCAACAGTTTTGACCTTTACATAAGGTAAACACAAAGCAGTTGAACATAATTTACATATTGTATGAAGTGGGTACGTGTGAAAGCACATTCTAATATTAGTACATACACACTATATCTATCTATATATCTCTATAGCTAGCTATCTATCTATATCTATACACACACTGTTTCCCCGAAAATAAGACACCCCCGTAAGTTAGACATAGCAGAGATTTTGTTGAATTCCCAATTATAAGGCACCCCCCGAAAGCAAGACATAGCAGAAATCATTGCTGCAGCTCCCCATACACAGGGCCGTCCCTAAGTGTGTGAGAGTGTTTGTTCGTGTGTGGGCAGTTGTTCCCAAGCCCCGCCCACCCCGAGCAACGGCCCTAGGACATATTGTTGTAGCACCAGAGTGTTGAAGGACCTGTGCAGGGAGGTCATGTGACTGATGTCACCATAGGTCCTGAACATCCCAGGACAGGAGACAGAAAGTACATGTAAGTAATAGAGGGAAGAGGGGGGAGAACAGTGCAATGATACTAACACACACACCTCAAAGGATGGCTGATGGGTCATGCTGGAACTTCTAGTTCCACAAATCCCAGCATGTCACATTTGCCTTCCTTTGAGAAGTCTCTGCAGCTGCCATAAAATATCCTTCGCATACATATATCCTATGGTTTGTGACTCTAAACCTTAAGACATGTACACACACACACACTAGTATAGCATGCTATAATTTATCTGTGGAAAAATAAGACAACCTCTGAAAATTATATATATATATATATCTGCTGCCGACGTGCCACCGAAATCCTGGATTCGGTGGGGAAAGGCAACCATAGGTTACTGACATGTGTATCTAGTATGGCTGCTATGCGGCTTTTGATGGGTTGCCTTTCCCGGGACGGTCACAGTGTTGGGTGGGAGGCCGTCCCCACGTTCCAGGCCAGGTTCGGTTCCAGTTCCAGGATTTACCAGGCCTATAAAAAGCCTGTCTCTCCAGGTGATTAGGGGGCGTGGTCTGATACCTGAGAGTGGAGCTGGAGAGAGGCTCTAGCCCCCCTGGAGGCTTAAGGGAAGCCTAAACGTGTACGGTGAGGATAACGTGTTTGTGATACTGGACGGTAGGTCCAGATCACGTTAGAGAGGGTTCTCAACAACGTGTTTAGTAAGTGGCCAGACAGCTGAGGTTTATTTTGTATGTTTTTTTGCCTGCTTGTAATATCTGTGCCTCAATAAAGCTGGCTGAGGCCAAGTTTAAACTGGAATCCTGCAGTTGGAGTGCCATCCGTTTTCACCTCCAGGACGGCGTCCGGACTTGAGCAAGTCTTCACTATATATATATATATATATATATACACATATATACACACAAAAAGATATATAAAAGAGTAAATTATATACACACACAAACTTTTTGAAGGTTTAGAAAAACAGTAATCTCTTTTCCTCTTTTCCATGACTTATTTATGTCAGTGCAGTACTGCTTGGTTGATACTTGTTCCAGAGCAACAAACAAAACCCCATACCTTGATCATCATCATCTGCACCATCGGCATCCATTGCATTTTCATCTTCATCTTCATCATCGTAATTATAATTTGGATCATAAGTCAAGTACTTAAGACAAATATTTATAATAGTGGATACATGAGGATATACTTCCTTGGGGCATCTATAAAAATAATTAAGAGACAATGTCAATCTGTGCTGGTTCATGCAATCTCTTTGCAATACCCTATTACGCCAGGTCTACATTTAGACTTTTTATAGTACTACAGATTGATTTTTAACTACTGAACTACAGTTCAAGCCAAAAGGGATAAATTATGTTTTATGCCATCTTGTGGGCTGTAGCTGGCACACGAGTTCAAATCAAATCGGTAGCACCACAAAAAAAGAACCTGTGTAACCATGCCTTAGGACATTCTGAATCAGGAAAGGAGCGCCACTGATGTCTGCCATAGCACATCCATTTGTAACTGAGGAGCCCGCATGTACGTATGTTGAACAGAAAATCCAACTGGTTTCCAATAAAACTTCAGGTAAAATGGATAAACTATGCCCAATGCTGCTTGCCAGAAAGGACGGGTGTGGCACAGGAATTCAAAAAGCACCACACACTAGACCAGTGTTCAATACTATACAGAGGCCCTCACAGGATAACAGCAGTTTTTTTTTTTTTTAAGTTAGCATTTTGCATTAAAGGGGTTTTGCCACGATGTAATGTTGACGTGGGATCCTCCAAAATGGGTTTTTAATCACTTTTCTAAATATATGCGATTACAAAAATTGCAGCCTGAGAGCGCTACAGGCTGCCTTACCTGCCCTTAGTTACTTCAAAGTCTATTAGATACGGCCTGACAAGAGATGCTGGCCGGGCTTGCGCAGAGAGAGCTTCTTATCTGATGAGACTGAGCTGCAGAAGTTTTCAAGGCACCAGGTAGCAATATGTTTTCTTTTGTATACAGAATAAACTGTAGAGTGATTAGATCCCTGCTTTATCTGATGACAGAGAACATGGAAGGAGCTTTTAAGCTGCTGAGGAGAAAAAGGCTATATCTACACTGCAGTGGACAAAAAACGACCTGAAAACGAATTACTAAAAACGTTCATGAAGTGGAGTTTTCTGTCCACTGCCTGTCAAAAGCAGCTGAAAAAAAGTCCGTTTTTTGGTGCGTTTTTCGTAGCGTCTGCTCTGCTTTTTAATGTATGCACAAATTAAGCCATTGGATGTAAATTATACCCTACAGGTGGAGTTAATATGTTAAGTAGTCACTTCCTTTAGATCACTGTAGCCATTATGAGCACATTGTCCTTTGTGTGCTGCTGCTGCGTGCTACTGCTTTATTAAATTTTGCACCAGATTCTTGCACCAAAATCCACAAAAACCCACATTATCTTTGCATACAGCAAGATACGGATTCTGGCGCCAAAATCCGTAAAGATACGGATTCTGGCGCCAAAATCCGTAATGAAACGGATTCTGGCGCCAAAATCCATAATGAAACGGATTCTGGCGCCAAAAATCCGTAAAGATACAGATTCTGGCGCCAAAATCCGTAAAAAACGTATTTTCAGCATCAGTAGCAAGATAACTTTATTAGCGCCAACATATGTTTAGAACAGGATTTTAGCATCAAAATCTGTAAAAAAAAAAAAAAAAAAAAAAAAAATGGATTCTGATGCCAAAATCTGTAAAAAAAACCTTATTTTTAGCGAAAAAAATATGAATTGCGCAAAAATCGTTAGCGACCAAAGCATGATCATTTTATTACAAAAGGTACAAAAAAGGACTCAGACACTTGTATGCAGATTTGATAAGATATAACCTTTGTTACCACCCATTATAGGTGGGACTTGGGTCTCCTGGGAGGGTTTTCATTGAAAAATCGCGGCAAAAACCGCCGCGAAAACGCGCCAAAAAACGCGCCAAAAGACGTCCGGCGCTTTACATAGACTCCTGTAGTAAAATTTTCTGCCCTGTTCTGGCGTTTTTTAGAGCATGTTGCAAAATACGACCAGTAAAAAAAACGAGCAGAAAAAAGAAGCTCAGTGTAGACAGCAGGAGGGTTTTACATTAGAAGTCTATGGGAGATGATTTCAGTTGTTTTTCCAGCGTTTTTAGAAAACGAAAAACGCTGAAAAAAACGGACGTTTTTCTGTGCAGGGTAGACATAGCCAAACTGTTGTCTTTTGTATCCAGAATCCACAAGTTGCAGTTTGATTATTTCAGTGAACATGTCACACGATCCCTTATGCAGCTTTGTGCTCTGGCTGTGTGCGTTTCTCTCTCTTTCAGCTCCGTGATATGTTTACATTAGCTTCTTAGCAGATAAGGCTCCTCCTGGCAAAACCCCTTTAAACAATTTGTCCCCCTTTTATTTTACATATTATTTGTGAAATGGGCATAGTTTCAGTAATAACTAAAGACTTTTGCCACAAATATGAGCCCATAATGCAAAAGTCAAATGACACCCTAAAGAAAATCATCTATTCATTATCAATTCCATACTGTTCAAATAATAAACTGCAGAAGAAAGCCATAGCATTGCTCAACACAGTAAACTGTGTTTTATGCTTTGGCATGTTAGAGAATACACAGCTTGAAAGTAGTCCCATGGGACACGTCCTGCCTGTTAAATTGAGCAGGGTGGGGTGAAGTTGCAAATCAATCACTAGCAAAGCATGGCTATACAACAATAAATTCAAAAGCAGTTCAAGCGGTGAGAACAGCCAAACTTCTACAGTACTACCAGTAGGGCAAATAAAACGCTAAACCATAACTTTTTTTCAATGTAGTTCTAAAAAAAAAGGATTAGATGGAAGTCAGGTGCAAACCTGCACAGACGGTAAAACCATTCCATAAGCTTTGTATACATATCTGAAAAGACACCAAGCAGAAGAATTGCCGCCGTAATGTAGTCAACATTGGCCTGCTTGTCTAGCCATGCGCCCTGGGTGCATTAACAGATTAGGTTAGAAAAAAAGATGCACTTGACACGCTGAGCGACAAGATGGTGCTGCAGGATAGTCAATACTTATGCGCTATACAGAAAGGCCTCTCTAGAATTTAACAAGTGTTTAACACAGGAAAGTTCCCCAAACTACAGAGGATTCAGTTCAATGGTGAGGCATGGGTGGGTGGGGGAATTAGGTTAACATTTTTTAACCTCTCTGCTTAGCCTGCAACTACACATATGTACTGCAGACACACCTTTTAAACCAGTTCCAGAGACAGCTTCTTGATAGTGCATTAGACACACAGATCAGTCACTAGTAAGCGGTCTAGATAGCCTGCATAGCACAGATGGATGGTATTAGGTGCATAGATAGCTACTGTCCTGCAGCACTCACCGCTTAGCACATCAGGCTCAGCACAGATTTTTCTAACCCAGTGTGTGTATGTGCACCAAATGTTTAGTCACATTCAGACCAATAATTAGGCATACTACGATGACTATGTTAATGGCTATGTTCAAGGTATTTGTTGGGGTACCTTTTTCCCTATAGAGAATAATAGCCCACACACGCTATGCCTGCACTATGTTTGTGTTATTTCCCGGCAGCATACGCTTATCTTGCGGGACTCAATAGTGTAGTCTACCGGCAGGAAATGTGTATGCTGCCAGGAAATGGAGCAAATGCAGCCCACGCAGGGCTACGCCTGCTCCATTATTCTCTATGGGGCCGCTGCAGTTGTGTCGTGGTATCCGCTGGGGTTCCTTTTCCACAGAACCCTGATAGATATCTCAAATATAGTCATTAATAGTATGAACCCACCATTACTCTGCTCAGCATGTATTCAATTCTATATACATGGCTTGTGGAAGGGTTTTACTTTACACACAGGTCTGTACCTGTTTTTATAACCCCACCTTTTTTAAATCTAGTTCAATAAAAGTTATGTTTTATAGCACTCCATTCTCCCTACTGGTACTTGTGTAAAAGTATGACTTTTCCCACCGCTTGTTGTGCTGCATTTGAAGCCACAAATCAGACTCTTCTGCTCAGGCCCATGTTCTTCTCCCCTGCCCGGCTCCGTTTCAAAGTGTGTGTTCTCTGAAATACCATAAAACACCTGTGTACTTTAGGGCTTGTTCACACGACGTTTTTGGATACGATTTCGGGTCCGTGTTGGATGCAGCAGGATCGCACCCTATAGTTTGTTATAGGGCTCCTGCTGCGTCTTTCGGACCAAGAAGCGACATATCAATTCAAGGAATGCATCCTAAAGACGCAATGAGACTCGCATCGGCAATCACATGTCTGAACGCAGATACGCTTTAACGTCAGATGCGTGTTTGAGTCTGTCTAGATAGACTCAAACACGCATCTAAAAGCGTATGTTCACACGAACCCAAAACGTCGTGTGAACATACCCTTACAGTGTAGAGGAAGCCTGTGGCTATTTCTCACTGCCCACAGTTCAGCTGCCTGGTTTCCCCTGAAAACTTACCGTCTAACAAACGATTCAAAGGCCTGAATGCAGTATTCTCTTAGTTCATCATCATCAACATTACAAAATTTAACAACCAAAGGAATTATTTTCTCCAAATATTCACCTGCAACGGGAAGTTTATGACAGGTTTAGAAAACATGATATTGTGCCAAGACATATACAGAACACAACAGCTACAAGCCTTTACTTACCAATCCTATGACCCGCCTGCCTACTGATAGCAGCAATGCACTGTATGTAGGTCCTTGTGGTAGACATTGAATCATTTTTAGAAAGCTCAGCCAAGAGGTGCTCAATGAGATCAATGAACACAATGTTCCCACAACTCATAACCAGATGACCAAGTGCAATGATGGTTCTTTTCCTTACAGCCAGTCTTGGGCTTGTTAATTGGGGAAGCAAACAGCTCAGAATTGAAGGATGAAAATTAACAAGCAATCCACCCTGTCTGAAGAAACAAACATGTATCAACCAATTTGTATGTAAAATCCCTACAGATCAATACTGAAATACAGTGCTTAGGGCACATTCATACAGGATGGATCCGCGGATTTAGCACAGATTATTCTAGACTGACTTCAATGGAAGGCAGCAAACTCCGCAGAAAAGATTTATTACAAATTTTGCCCTCTCCCATTGAAGTCGGTGAAGACAAATCAAATCCACAACAAAAGCCAAATGTTTACAGCAGATCTTGCCTTCTCCCACTGAATACAATGTAGAAAATCTGCAATAATATAGAACAGATCCACTCCGTGTGAACGCATCCAGTCTGCGTGTGCAGAATTCAGAGGTCTACTGCTTTAAGGGGTATTCCCATCACGCACAGTCGATTAAATATCCCATCAATGTAAGATAACTGCAGGTCCCATCGGTCTCAACATCAGGCCCCGGAACATCTGTTTTGAGCGCTCCCATTGATTTCTGTGGCAGTTTCGATTACCGCTGTATATGTTGAAATACCCCTTCAAGTCCAAAAGATTAGCCAAAGCACATTTTACCTGCTTAGCATATCAGCCATAATGTCCAAAGCTTCCAGCTGGACAGACACATCTTCCTGCTTTGCAATAGCACTTGTGAGACGTCCAGTAATTTTTTTGCAAACGTTTGCGGCCAAAGCTGATCCTGTGGAATAACAGACATCTTAGTATTTTCAGAAACCTGGATATTCGGAGATAAATTATAATGCAAGAAAAATGCAGAGAATGTGTGAAAGGCAACTATGTGTAACTGTGTTACTGAACAGAAGAAAAAGGTGTACATGGTCAATGATAAAAACAAAAAAAAAAAAAAAACAGCATTGAAACTGTAAAGACCATGAAGACTAGGAACAAAACAATTGGTTCAGACTTATGGTTATTTGTCCCATCCTTGTCATAACTGGCTGAGGTATAAGGGCATGTTCACACAACTGATGGACGCGTTTTGGCCCAAAATAGCCTCAAAAGAAACTGTGTAAACACCGCCAGCTCATTTCCATTGATTTCTATGTAAAAAACGTGTTGTATGAACGACAAAGCGGCTTTTACTCGCTTATTTTTGACGCTGAAAAGTAATATGTCAATTCTTGAGGTGTTTTTGACAAGGAAAATGCCTATATGAAACAATAGAGCTACAAAGAGCCTCACACAAATGTAGCGCGTTTTTAACACGGATCCATGCTTTTTGTCCACTGCCCAACAAAAACTGCTGAAAAATGTTGGGGTTTTTTGGTGCTTTTTTTTTTTTTTTTTGGGCAGAGATGCACAGCAATAAATTTGCTATGTATTTCTGCAAAAAACATCTGGTGCTTTACATAGACTCCAATAGTAAATTTTCCGCTCTGTTCAGTTGTTTTTTGCAACATGTTTCAAGAAAACGACCAAATAAAACGAGCATAGAGAAAAAAAAAAAAAAGGACATTCTGTTTAAACAACAGGACGTTTTTACTATAGAAGTTTTTCTGTGCTGCGTAGACATGGACAGACAGTACATTATGTGTCGGGAGCTCGCGCCGATTAGCACGTACTCCTGCGGCGCCAGCCCCATAGACCTGCATTACTCATGACATGTCACTTATCTCCCCGCGTGTACAATACGATCGTATTGCACGAGCAGGGAGAGGAGGCGTAATCCATAGTTCTCCATGAGAGGTATGGATCACCGGAATTTCGGCACGCATCTCACCCGTATTACAGCACAAATATGCGGCGAAATGCACGCCGAAATTACGCCGTGTGAACATACCCTTATTCTCAGTTCTTCAAAGCAGACACACATTTTGTCATACTGTTGCTCTCTGGCTTGGCTTAAATAGCAACTCATGTGGGTAGCGGACTACATTTCCCACAAAGCATTGCTGACATATTCCAGGCTGCTGAAGTGCAAGTCTCCATCCTTTTGTGCATTTCATATTGTGCTCTCCCACTGCTGAGCCTGACACATTCCTAGTCACATCCTCTATGATCCCTAATGCTTTATAGGCACATAGCTCACTGTCTTAGGGCATGAAACACATCATACTTGACTAGACAGCCGAAACTGAATTGTAAATTGTACCCCTTGGCAACAAGAACATTAGATTTTGAGAGATTAATCGGCAAATGATTATGAAATTACTGATCTAATTACTATATATTGAGGATTTTTACAATGTACCACACACTTTCAATAGCAGCCAAGTGTTGCATTCCAGAATACCCCTTTAATGTTTAACTTCCATCATTTAATCCCTTAACACTGAGCCATAACTTTTTTTTTATTTTTCCACCTACATAGACGTGTGAGGGCTTTTATTTTGCGGGACAAGATGGTGTCATTCACCATACACTTCAAATAGATACAATTGGCAACAAACAACTTTAAAATCAAACTTTACTTGTTTCATTGAATCTATAAAACATTACATAGCCTCATGGGCTTACCATACATTTATGCATCCCGTAGGGTTAGTAGAGACACGCTCATCCTATTTCAGGAAAAGTCCATAAATTTGTTCGCAGACGTAGCTGAGGAGAAGTGCCGCTGCACTCGGTGCAGAGCACTTGCGACGTTTCAAAGGGAAATCCTTTTTCTTCAGGCCTGGGATGCATAAATGTATGGTAAGCCCATGAGGCTATGTAATGTTTTATAAATTCAATGAAACAAGTAAAGTTTGATTTTAAAGTTGTTTGTTGCCAATTGTATCTATTTGAAGTGCATATGCAGGAACGGGAGATTCCTTGACTGGCAACACTAGACACGCTACCTAATAAGGGATTGTTTGCATATAAAAAGTCATTCACCATACCAAAGAACATACTGGGAAACTGGCAAAAAATTGGGACAAAATTTGGAAAAAAAAAATAAATAAATACTTGCGCCATGTTTGTGGGAGGTTTGCTTTTATGGCGTTCAATCTTCAGTAAAAATTGTGTGCTATCTGTATTCTACAAGTTGATACGAATCCTACAATACCAAACATGTAAAAAAAATTTTTTTTTTTTAGAATTTTTTACCCCATGCTCTGCGACCAATAACTTTTTTGTACTTCTACCTATAGGCTGGAGTGAAGGTGCATTTTTTGTGAAGTGTACTTTATTGGTACCAGTTTGGAATATATGCAACTTTTTTGATCACTTTTATTCCAATTTTTGTGGGGCATGAAATGACACCCCCAAAAAAATTTAATTTTGGCATTTGGAATTTATTTTACGTCTACGGTGTTCAGCATACGGGATAAATGATGTTATTTCTTAATACAATAGACTTATACGGACGCAGTGGTGCCAAATATGTGTAACTTTTAAAAAAAAATATTTGTAAAATGGCAAAAGGGGTTGATTTGAGAACTTTTTAATTATTTTTTTATAACTGAAAACTTTTTTTTTTTTTTTGTTTTTTACTTTAACTGCGAATAGTCCCCTTAGGGTGCCTCACCACTAGGAGGTGTAATCAGGCTACTGCATTGTAATGCATTGTGTATATGGCGGTTTTACTACTTCGTGCCTGGGGCAGGAAGTAGTAAAACATAGAACATGGTGGCAATGGAAGCCTTTACCAGGCTTCCAGCTCCCATGTTAGCCAGTCGGGACCACGCAATCTCGCCACAGAGGTCCTGATTGGAGTGAGAAATAGGGCGTAGCACCATTTCTCATTTATTTAGATGCTGTGGTCGTGTTTGGTGTGGCGTCCAAGAGGTTAAATAGCACGGAATGGAGTCGGCTGTTAGCAGCAGGTGTCAGCTGCAATTAGCAGCCGGCACCTGCCTCCTACAGTTAGGGCCAGAAATATTTGGACAGTGACACAAGTTTTGCGAGTTGGGCTCTGCATGCCACCACATTGGATTTGAAATGAAACCTCTACAACGGAATTCAAGTGCAGATTGTAATGGTTTAATTTGATGGGTTAAACAAAAATATCTGATCGAAAATGTAGGAATTGTACACATTTCTTTACAAACACTCCCCATTTTAGGAGCTCAAAAGTAATTGGACAAATAAACATAACCCAACCAAAAGATTTTTAGTTTCAATATTTTGTGGCGAATCCTTTGGAGGCAATCACTGCCTTAAGTCTTGAACCCATGGACATCACCAAACGCTGGGATTCCTCCTTCTTAATGCTTTGCCAGGCCTTTACAGCCGCAGCCTTCAGGTCTTGCTTGTTTGTGGGTCTTTCCGTCTTAAGTCTGGATTTGAGCAAGTGAAATGCATGCTCAATTGGGTTGAGATCTGGTGATTGACTTGGCCATTGCAGAATGTTCCACTTTTTGGCACTCATGAACTCCTGGGTAGCTTTGGCTGTATGCTTGGGGTCATTGTCCATCTGTACTATGAAGCGCCGTCCGTCAACTTTGCAGCATTTGGCTGAAAGTATATCCCGGTACACTTCAGAATTCATCCGGCTACTCTTGTCTGCTGTTATGTCATCAATAAACACAAGTGACCCAGTGCCATTTAAAGCCATGCATGCCCATGCCATCACGTTGCCTCCATCATGTTTTACTGAGGATGTGGTGTGCCTTGGATCATGTGCCGTTCCCTTTCTTCTCCAAACTTTTTTCTTCCCATCATTCTGGTACAGGTTGATCTTTGTCTCATCTGTCCATAGAATACTTTTCCAGAACTGAGCTGGCTTCTTGAGGTGTTGTTCGGCAATTTTAACTCTGGCCTGTCTATTTTTGGCATTGATGAATGGTTTGCATCTAGATGTGAACCCTTTGTATTTATTTTCATGGAGTCTTCTCTTTACTGTTGACTTAGAGACAGATACACCTACTTCACTGAGAGTGTTCTGGACTTCAGTTGATGTTGTGAACGGGTTCTTCTTCACCAAAGAAAGTATGCAGCGATCATCCACCACTGTTGTCATCGTGGACGCCCAGGCCTTTTGGAGTTCCCAAGCTACCAGTCAATTCCTTTTTTCTCAGAATGTACCCGACTGTTGATTTTGCTACTCCAAGCATGTCTGCTATCTCTCTGATGGATTTGTTCTATTTTTTCAGCCTCAGGATGGTCTGCTTCACATCAATTGAGAGTTCCTTTGACCGCATGTTGTCTGGTCACAGCAACCGCTTCCAAATGCAAAACCACACACCTGGAATCAACCCCAGACCTTTTAACTACTTCATTGATTACAGGTTAACGAGGGAGACGCCTTCAGAGTTAATTGCAGCACTTAGAGTCCATTGTCCAATTACTTTTGGTCCCTTAAAAACGAGGAGGCAATGCATTACATAGCTATGATTCCGAAACCCTTTCTCCAATTTGGATGTGGAAACTCTCATATGGCAGCTGGGAGTGTGCACTTTCAGCCCATATTATATACATAATTGTAGTTCTGAACATGTTTTTGAAAACAGCTAAAATAACAAAACTTGTGTCACTGTCCAAATATTTCTGGCCCTAACTGTATATTGCAAGATCGCGTCGCCATCCCACTACATGGCTCCTTACCATCATCAGGACGTACCAGTATGTCCAGATGTGGTAAGGAGTTAAATCAGTTATCCATGAGAAAACATGTAGTATGCTAAATAGCCTGGGATCAGAAAACCTCTGCAAGCGTGGAAACATAGGTCAATAGACTTGTCCCTTACATACAACAAAATGTACACCCTGGATAACTATACACAGAGATTGGTGGGATGGGAGAAGAAAAAAGTACATCAAGAAATACCCATCATTTGCTTATCTATACCACTGTCTCTAAGTTGTTTTACTGTTTCATTAAATATTTTCTGTATAATAAATTATAGCATTTTTTCAATACACTTTCTGTATCAATTCTTTACCACTGTCAGTATCTCTGCTTACTGTCATCCAATAGAAACCTTTATAGTCTACCTGCAGTGGCTAAAGACTCCCCTGTCCATGTGATGAACACACAGTTGTTTGCTTCATTACAAGACAGAACTCAAGAGCTGCACTGCAACGTGTCCTACACCTATGTAGGACACCTATGTAGTCTCTGTGCAATGGTTCCTACTGGATGACAGCAAGCAGATATACTACAATGTGTAAGAAAAACTAATTGATATATTCTATATAGTCTAGATTTGAAAAAATATAACTTGTCTAATAAAAATGTATACTTTGAATGCACAACACCCATTTAAGTTACCAATGGGGCACATTTATCAAGGCAGTTGCGCCACAATTTTGGCACCAAAACACTGGCACACATACTTGACACCACATTTATTATGTGTTTTAGCCCGTTTCTAGACCATTCTGCACCATTTCTGATAAAAGGGATGTGGCCTCAGTAAAAGTCGTGCCGGCTTTGTGGAGAGGGTCGAGGCTAATAGGTGACACTATGGGCTACATGTATGAAAACTGTCTAGGCCTAAAATTCACTTTGTTGCCCATAGCAACCAATCAGAGCACCTCTTTCATTTTCCCAGAGCACTGTATGAAATGAAAGAGGCGCTCCGATTGGTTCTCTGGGCAACTACGTGAATTTTAGACCTAGACAGTTTTCATACACGTGGCCGTATGTGCCAAAATTTTAGCACAATTAGTGGCAAAAATAAGCCAACTTAAAAATGATGTAACATTAGACTAGACAGCTCTAACATGAACCAGACTTCTCAACACTATGATAAATATGGCGCACTGCAAGACTGTCTACTCTAAGTTTACACGGTCTGAGAGATAGACAATATTGAGAAATCTGTTCCACAGTTTTTAAGGTTCAATTAGTTTCCTGTATCACTACCTGGCAGGCTGCTTGAAAGCGGTGACAATTCCACAGCGCGTTGTAATTAAAAACTAACTTTCCCATTCCGACAGAGCAAATTATAGAAACAACGTTTGCCTTCAGCAAGGACATGTCTGTTAAGCACTCATTAGGGAATGCTCTTCCACTCACCACTGGAAGCCGGCGGAAGCTCGCCAATGACAGTTTTCAGTCCAATACTAGATATATCGCGTAGCTGCTCCTTGTCCGACAACATATTAGTGCAGAGAGTGTCCACAATCGTCTCAACTTGATATTCTTTCACCTTACTTACAAGGGGACCAAGGCTAAATAAAGACAAACATTATAAAGGTCAGGTTTAATAACGTTTAAGTCTTCTCAAAAGAAAAAACAAAAATTAAAAAAAATAAAAAAAAATATGACACATCTGAGAAACTGACAGTTCCAATGGCTCTTCCTGGTTAGTAAATTAACAGAGACACTGCAGACTGACAGCAGAAAAAGAGCACACGGTGCATCATGTCTACCTTTATATTATGTTCTTTCTACATTCATGGCCAAAAGTTTTGAGAATGATACAAATGTTAATTTTGACAAAGTCTACTGCATCAGGTTTTATAATGGCAATTTGCATACACTCCAGAATGTTATAAAGAGTAATCAGCTTAACAGCAATTAATTGCAAAGTCAGTAGTTGCCTAGAAAATGAACTTTTTCCCCCAAAACACCTTTCAACTTCATTGCAGGCCTGCCTTAAAAGGACCAGCTAACATCGTTTCAGTGATTGCTCCATTAACACAGGTGTGGGTGTTGATAAGGACAGGGCTGGAGATCAATCTGTCATGATTAAGTAAGAATCACACCACTGGACACTTTAAAAGGAGGTTTGGGGCTTGGCATCATTGTTTCTCTTCTGTTAACCATGGTTATCTCTAAAGAAACACGTGCAGTCATCATTGCACTGCACAAAACTGGCCTAACAGGGAAGAGTATCGCAGCTACAAAGATTGCACCTCATTCAACAATCTATCGCATCATCAAGGAATTCAAGGAGAGAGGTTCCATTGTTGCCAAAAAGGCTCCCGGGCGCCCAAGAAAGACCAGCAAGTGCCAGGACCGTCTCTTAAGTGTTTCAGCTTCGGAATCGGGCTACCAGCAGTGCAGAGCTTGCTCAGGAATGGCAGCAGGCAGGTGTGAGTGCATCTGCACGCACTGTGAGGCGGAGACTCATGGAGCAAGGCCTGGTGTCATGGAGGGCAGCAAAGAAGCCTCTTCTCTCCAGAAAAAACATCAGGGACAGACTGATATTCTGCCAAAAGTACAGGGAGTGGACTGCTGATGACTAGGGTAAAGTCATTTTCTCTGATGAATTCCCTTTCCGAATGTTTGGAACATCTGGCAAACAGCTTGTTCGGAGAAGACAAGGTGAGCGATACCACCAGTATTGTCTCATGCCATCTGTAAAGCATCCAGAAACCATTCATGTGTGGGGTTGCTTCTCAGCCAAGGGAATCGGCTCTCTAACAGTCTTGCCTACAAACACATCCATGAATAAAGAATGGTACCAGAAGGTCCTCCAAGAGCAACTTCTCCCAATCGTCCAAGAGCAGTTTGGTGATCAACAATGCCTTTTCCAGCATGATGGAGCACCTTGCCATAAAGCAAAGGTGATAACTAAATGGCTCAGGGAACAAAACAGATTTTGGGTCCATGGCCTGGAAACTCCCCAGATTTTAATCCCATTGAGAACTTGTGGTCAATCATCAAGAGACGGGTGGACAAACAAAAACCAACAAATTGTGACAAAATGCAAGCATTGATTGTGCAAGAATGGACTGCTATCAGTCAGGATTTGGTCCAGAAGTTGATTGAGAGCATGCCAGGGAGAATTGCAGAGGTCCCGAAGAAGAAGGGTCAACACTGCAAATATTGACTTGCTGCATTAACTCATTCTAACTGTCAATAAAAGCTTTTGTTAATCATAATATGATTGCACTTGTATTTCTGTATGTGATAAAAACATCTGACAAACACACATAAAAACCAGAGGGCAACAGATCATGTGAAAATATAAGATTTGTGTCATTCTCAAAACTTTTGGCCATGACTGTATTTGTAGCCTTCAATCTAGGTGTATACCCAAAATCTACTTACTGTTTATTCTCTAATCACATCTGCTGACACTTTTAGTCAGAGGATCAGGCGTTTTTTTTTCCCCCCAGCATATTCACTTTTACTCCCCGCTCTCCAAAAGCCATAACTTTTGTATTTTTTCATCTACATTGCCATATAAGGGACTGTTTTATTGCAGGACAAGATAACCTTTTTAACGTTGCTATATAATGTAATGGGAAACCCCCAAAAATTTCATGTGGGGTGAAATGAAAAACACCCCCAATAAACCTCCATTTTTGAAGTGGCAACTATAATTAACAACCCGCACCTGCTGCATATAGAGGGGGCTCAGTAAGTGAACCCACTACATAGCGATAGGGATTGTCTGGTTCAAATAAAAATTACAGGCAGAACAAAGGGAAAACAGAAGACCAGGGAAAGTGAAAGCTGAAACACAAGAGCTGAAGAAAGCGCGTATAGGGTTTTATTTTATGTGACACCAGTACACTATTATAGGTTTGTTTTAACAGGACAACCTTTTTTTTTTTTTGGGGGGGGGGGGGGGGGGGGGGGGGGGATTTCAGTTATGTCCCCCTTTCTCCAGGATATAGAAATCAAGTTCTCTTTCTGGAGACATTTTATGTCCGAGACCACCCACCACCTGGGTAACCTTTCTTTGGACCGTTTTCTTAATGTCTTCTTGCAGGTGAGTTCTCCAGAACTGAAGAAAGTGGGGAACGTTTATTCTGGCAATTGCGGCAGAATTCTGTCGAGATGTGAACCAAAATACGGGTGTATATGCTTTGTACCACATTTATTATGTGTGGTTTAGACAGCATTGAAACACCTCATCTGATAAAAGGGGCATGGACTCAAAAATGGACACAGCTTCATGAGAAAGTGGGTGTAGCTTAATGTAGGACACCGTGCTCCCAAAATTTTACCGCAATTTGATGGCGCAAAACAAGTCAACTAATAAGCGGCTTTAACTTAAGACTAGATAGTATAAACATCCACCTGATTAATCATACACTTGATATAGGTGGCACATTTTAAGACTACTAAGTATTAGCCATTATTGGTAAGTCCATCCCAGAGATTCAGATGTGGTCTCTGAAGATCTCTACACAGTGGGTTCACAATTTCTCTTTCATCTGGTTATATCTCTAGCTATGCAGCCAGGCATTTGACCTGCTTTCTCACTGCTTGGCCGTACTGATGACCCATTTTGAAGCTGTCAGAAGTCTAGACTAGTGTTGAGCCGAACCGTTTGGAAATGGTTAGTTCGGCACAAACTTTCCGAACTCTACATTTTCTCTGAACTCGAGCCCATTAACTTTAATGGGGTTCGGCGTTCAACCCAAACTTGCATTTTTTAGTGCTCGCTCATCTTTGGTCTAGACCGCTACAACCATCTCTTCTGAAGTCCAATAGGATACTAGGACAGAGAATTTCTTCTCTGAAATGCATTATTTTACATTAGGAAACACTGATCTGTAGTTTATCATTTTACATTTATCCAGTGACGCTAAATCATTCTTCATGTTACAGACATCTTGAGTATTGACCCTTTTACGCACTTTTATACTCCGAGAAAAATGGTTAATAAAAATGTCTGCAGCAAATTTATGATTTTCTTCATAAGAGGTTACTTTTAATTGCCACGGTGGTTTTTCTCATATATAAAATGCCATATTTGATGCTTTATAAAGTCCATACATAACCACTCACTGTTGGAATACCCTTAGCCTTAATGTATTGGGACAAAATAGGCGGAAACAATCTTTGTGTTATGATGGAACTTACCATTTCACAGCTAGATTTTGAACTTCACCATTCTTATCTTCCAAAAGCTTTAAAATCATCTTCACAACTTTACGCTCACTATCATCGTCCAGTTTAATGGAGTCCTTCTGAAGCTCGGTCATTAAGTCATTAGTTGCCATGAATCTACAAGGGAATAAAATAATTAAAACACTGTTTGCAAGATAGGGAAGGGTATGGTGTTACAAAAAAAAAAAAAAAAGGGGATTAGGTGGTTGCAGATATATATATATGTTTATTGAATTCCAAAATGTGTTTAACAGGTAAAACTCTCCTGTCCATATATCCTATACTGCAGACAGCCTGTTCCTGATGAAACGTTTCCTGTACATGTCCTGTGTGTGTCCCAAACTTCTGTTCTCCCTCAACACGGAGCCTCAGCCAACAACCCACCAGCCTGTCTACTATGCATGGTGTTATACAGACATAAGCGAACGATAGAGGAACATTTCCACAGAGCCTGCAAAAAGAGGGAGGTATAGGCTGTTGGAAGGTGTTCTAGTTCCAAGTGTGCTGTAATAATAAAGGGAGCACTGCAATTTCCTCCTCTCACCAGCGACTTGACAGCCATTGTGTGTCTGCAAGTATACAAGGCAGCCTTCAATCACAGGTGAGAGTGGCCAAAGCGCTACTCACAGTGGACAGTCTAGTTTTCATTGATAGGCTCTTAAGGCTAGCTCTACACTGCATAGGACAAAAAAAACTCGTCGGAAACCAAATCCCAGAAAACCACTTTAAACCTGGTTATTTTTTCAGATTTTTGTCCACATCAGCTGGATTTCCAACCAGTTTTTTAGTATTTTGATGGAGCGGCACATAAGTGCTGAATGCCAACACAGTACTCAGAGTGACCTGTAGTAAATTTAGACATATCGGGAGGTTCTATGCTGTAACAGATACCCCTCATTTTTTTTTAATTATTGTATTATATATTTTCATGGGACAAAACTGAAGATGCGACACTGATATAATGTAAAGGAGTCAGTGAATAGCTTGTTTAACAGTGTAAATTTGGTGTGTCCTCACCTCAAAAACAACACACAGCCATCAAGGTCTAAACCGTTGGCGCACGCCTGCCTGCACCTACAAGGAATACTGTGCTGCCTTCATTTACATATGTTTTGCATAAGATTCAGCACTTTACATTTCTTCTAGAATCTGAACTATTGAATGAATGCAGACATGACACAGCGGCTTCCTTTACATAAAAAGCAGAGCTCCTGCAGCTGTCTGGCCACCAAGACTGCAGGGACAACACCTGTATGTAATACCCAGTAGTCTCCCCAGTGGCAACATGGCAAACCTTCAAGATCCACAACAGTTTGTTTGTTTTTTTATACCACAAATTCCAAGATCAATAACCTATTTTTATTCTGTCACAGGCACGTGATGGCTTTTTTTTTTTTTTTTTTTTTTGATGAGTTGTTATTTTTTGAGGGTGCCGTTTAATTCTGCACACAACGTATTATGGAGCAAAAAAAAAAAAAAAATTCTTTATGGGTTGGAATAGAAAAAACGGTCTGTGTGTGTACATGTATACTTATATGTGTGCCGCAGCCCTGCCAGTGGCACCCAGGTTTGCATATGTTTTTTTCAGAAATGTTTTTGTGTGCAGAAACATACGTTATATTTGGTGTATATTGATTTTAACTTATATGGGGAGGAAGGGGTGCCTCCATTTTGGGTTTCTGCACCCGCCCACTCTCACAGGCTGTCATTAGAAGGGCAGCTGGCAGGTTGGGTGTTTATTTTTTCTCTCTGTATAATGGAGGTCGGTTGACCCAGTGAGAGGCCTTGATTGGCTCTATTGAGAGGTAAGGATAGTGTAGGACTGCCCTATCTGAGATCACGTTGAAAGTCGTGGGCAGCTTAAACATCTTTTGATCAAAATATGCGAACCGAGAATCTCAGAGTTTCTTCCCGTTTAATTCTGCACACAACGTATTATGGAGCAAAAAAAAAAAAAATTCTTTATGGGTTGGAATAGAAAAAACGGTCTGTGTGTGTACATGTATACTTATATGTGTGCCGCAGCCCTGCCAGTGGCACCCAGGTTTGCATATGTTTTTTTCAGAAATGTTTTTGTGTGCAGAAACATACGTTATATTTGGTGTATATTGATTTTAACTTATATGGGGAGGAAGGGGTGCCTACATTTTGGGTTTCTGCACCGCCCACTCTCACAGGCTGTCATAAGAAGGGCAGCTTGCAGGTTGGGTGTTTATTTTTTCTCTCTGTATAATGGAGGTCGGTTGACCCAGTGAGAGGCCTTGATTGGCTCTATTGAGAGGTAAGGATAGTGTAGGACTGCCCTATCTGAGATCACGTTGAAAGTCGTGGGCAGCTTAAACATCTTTTGATCAAAATATGCGAACCGAGAATCTCAGAGTTTCTTCCCGTTTATTTCTGAAAACAACTTATTATGTAGCAAAAAAAAAAAAAAAAAAAAAATTCTTTATGGGTTGGAATAGAAAAAACACAGTTGGGCAATTTTTTTTTCTTTTTTGGAGGGAAAAGTTCAAGAAAAATAAAGTGTGTGCTATCTTTATTCTGTGGGTCAGTACCTTTCCATCAGTGCCACATTAACGTAGTAGTTTTCATTGTGTTTCACTACTTTTACAAAATAAAAAAAAAAAACTCACCATGTCATTTACTATTTTTATGCCATTGGATCTGTCTGGTGACTCATTTTTAGCAGGGTGCAGTTGTCTTTGTTGGTTCCAGCTTGGAGTGTATGCGACGTTAACACTTTTTATTTCATTATTAATGGGAGGCACAATGACAAAAAAGAAAAACATTCTGGCACTGGGTATAGGTATGTTTTTGTTTGTTTTTTACAGTGTTCATCATGTGGGCCAAATAAGATTGGATTGGATCGAACTTAGGGACTTGGCGATATCAATGAAGTTATTAAACTAATATTTAGATCCCCTTTGAGACCTGAACATGCAATGACTTGATCTAAATACTGCAGTACTTCTGTACTATACAGTGATTTCATTGATCTAATAATACAACCTAAGCAATAGGAATATGTACATAGCAGCCATGGAGCTACCTCCATACTCCGTCCGTGTCACCACCAGTATGTCATGGTGCGCTTAAGGGGTTGTCCAGGAATAAACTTTGCCTGATCTAACATCCAACAGTGCCGGACAGTCAGGATGCATCGCTCTACATCAGATGTGAACACGCCATAATCGTGTTAGTGGGCAACCCCTTTAATACTTACAGGTTGTTAAAGCAACACGTGCTCTGAAGGTGACAGGAGACCCTACCAGACACTTCTGTTGGCAGCTTCTCTCCACTGACCAGAAGGAACCGCTCACCGATATCTACCACCATTCATATTAATTAAACAGTCGTCCATCCACACAGAAGTCAAGTCATGGGTGAACACGTTGCCTTCCTTCTCGGTTTATCCCAGAACACATTTTTCCTTGACAGAGATATAACTTTCTCTAAACAGGCTCAATCAGCATTCACTTGCCAAACATCTCACAGGCAAAGATTAGGCTACATACACATCACATTCCTGGCTCCCATTATACAGATGCCTGGGATGGAAGCCAAATTTTCACACCCCTGAGAAGCTACATGTTGTGATATGTATGGGGGGGTCCTATCCCATCTATACAGCCCGGGGTTATTTTTCCTGCAACCTGCGTGCAATTATTCAATCCTAGTATAGTGCTATCTTTTTCTATAGCTTTGGGTCCAATGGTTTTATTCCTGTCCCTATTGTTATTGGCACCCTTGTATTTTATTACATGCACATTATTATCTTTGCCTATTTTTTACATGTTGCTAATAGGAAAACATCTTAAGACTATGCACAGGACATTTGATATGCATGGAATATTTGCTCTCCCCTCCGACTTTATTTGGGGAGTTTTGTCTACATCCTTATGGCTATTTTTTATCTTGTGTATATTTCTGTATAGCATTTCTGGTGTGTGCCATTTTTACATGATTATTTGTTACACTAGGAAGCACCCTTCAATTTGCTATTGTGTGATACCCATCCGCTTCTATAATTGTATGGCAATATGGCATCCTTCATCCATAGGGTCCTATTGTAAAAAAAAAAAAAAAAAAAAAAAAAAGTACATGTTATACTAAATGCCGTTTTAGAATATAGCGCAGCCTGTATGGCATATTTATTCTTTTTGAAGTATATAGTCATGTACCAGCCAGAGTCCAAAAGAACACACTTCTCACCTCAGATGAGCCATTTAATCCTATGGATACATTTCGTGTATACATTGTGAGCTTTCCTGGTGTACATGCTAAGGCCATGTTCACACGGCTTAATTGCAGGGCGTAATTACGACGTGTGGATGGGAGTGGGTGGCCGGCTTCTCGCCGGCCCATAGACTTTCATTACCAGCGACACGTATACTCCATTAGTAATTCACGTCATTTATTTCCCCCCGCGGCGGATTCGCCGAGCGGGAAAAGGAGACGTAATCCACAGTTCTCATAGAGAACTGTGGATTACCGTAATGACTGGGACAGATTTCAGCCCGTAATTCGCGCAGTAAGGCCGTGTTCACACGGCTTATTCCCGACGGATTTGTGAGCCGTATTGAGCTCACAAATCCGGCGTGAATAAGGGGCAGGATGGGGGCAGGGCCGGCCCCATAGACAATGCATTATCTACGGCATGTCCGCGCCGTAAATAATGTGCATGTCACTTTCTCCCCCCGCGGCGGATTCGCCGAGCGGGGAGGAGCGACGGAATCCACTGTTCTCTATGAGAACTGTGGATTACTGTAATTGCTGCCGCGGATTGGCGCCGTACTGAAGCGCAAATCCGGCGCGCAGTACGGCGCCAATCCGCGGCAAAATAAGCCGTGTGAACGAGGCCTAAGCCTCGAATTACGGGCTGAAATAAGTACCCAAATAAGCCATGTGAACACGGCCTAAATGGACATCATAAACATGTGTCTCTAGCTTTACTACTAGCTACCCAGTTCATTGTGTTTGTCCTAAATTGTTAGCACGGAAGTTACTCAGGCTCTGTCTTATATTTAGGGTATGTTCACATGAGCTAATTTCGGCACGCATTTTGTTGCATGCTGCGCATTATACGTGGCAAAATGCGTGCTGCAATTATGGTAATTCATAGCTCTCAGAGAGCTATGAATTACACTTTGTCGCCCCGACGTCTACAATACGATCATATCGTACGCGCAGGGGGAGAATTGACAAGTCAATTGTTCGCGGCAATTAGGCGCAACTGACAATGCATGTCTATAGGGCTGCCCCCCCATATGTGCTCATCAGCACGTGGTTCCAAAACACCCGGTGTATTGCGGCGCGTACTATACATGCCGTAATAAGCCATGTGAACATAGCCTTAGCGTCCGAAATGACTGCACCTACTTAATATTCCAGGTGAATACATTGTAACAAACCGTCAGTGTAGGAGATTTGGTCCGGTTTCTGAATTTAACACACAGTTGATTAAATAGACTGGAAGCAATTGCGGTGAACGCAACTATTCGGATGTACTGAGCACTGAAAATAACCAAACGCGGCCACTTCTACGTTCTATGTCAAGTGTCAGGGGTTCAGAGTGGGACCCATTCTCATCTCACATTGATGGCATATTGTATCGGTATGCCATCAATGCATAAGATGATTGCAATATTTAATGTATTTTCCCACAAATGACACAACTATGAAGTCTGTACTGTTACACAGACACCACATAATGGAAATTCTACAATATGAAATCAGATCAAGTAAAATTGAAAAAAAAAAAAAATAGTATGACTATTTGATTTAAAGGGGTTTTGCCAAGAAGGCATTTCATGTCTGGTTTATACTGCTTCAGCTTTCAGTGTGCTCAAGAGGGGGAATGTGATTTGTCTGAACTGCATATCATGTGACCCAGCAGGCTGACATCACCTTGCCTTTCCCACAGTGTTCTTACTCTATTCAAAACAAAGATCTGTTTATGTAAACACCTGTGAGTAGCTACAATGTAGCTAAGTGGTTACCACTTCTGCCTTCTCACATAGGGGCCCTAGGTTTAAATCCCTTTAGGAACCAAACATGTATATTTTTTTTCGCCTCATGTACAAACCTGACGGGTTACTTTCTTCTTTCATTTATTTGCACTGTTTGACTAATTACCAAGATGTACAGAGGACAGGAGAAGAATGACAGCACCTGGGGTTTGAACACTCGCTCAGCAGTGAGTGTGTGTGATTACTAAGCAGGGAAGAGTATCCCAACCTACAGCTCTTTGAAACCACAGGAAACTTTTGGACTACATTCTCCTGGCAGTATGCATATAATGTGCCGCACATGGTATCGAGCACATAAAAGTAAGGAACGCTATATAAATCCGGTATTGTCAGAATAGTACTGTCCTGCAAATAAAGCTATTGTCATTTATACCAGATGACAAACTCCATAGGAAGAAAAAAAAAAAAAAAAAAAACACCACACACAACTGTGTTTTTGACTATTACACTAAGCCCCGGTTCACACGGCTTACTCAAGCCGTAATTGCGAGCCGGATTGTGCTCGCAATTCCGGCTTGAATAAGGGGTGGGGGCGGGGCCCGCCGGCCCCATAGACTTACATTATCCACGGCGCCTATTGCGCCTGGTTAATGTGCATGTCACTTTCTAAGGAGCGATGGAATCCACTGTTCTCTATGAGAACTGTGGATTACTGTAATTACTGCGACGGATTGGCGGCGTACTGCAGCGCACATCCGGCGCGCAGTACGGCGCCAATCCGCGCCGAAATAAGCCGTGTGAACGGCCCCTAAAAGAAATGTATTTAGTTTCCCAATACATTAAACAGCGCCATAAACAAATGCAACACCACAAACTTGGAAAAATAAAGTGACGGCTATATTTTAATCTAATTCTGCATTGAAAAAGTTACTGCTGCGGCCAATGTTACGATCCTGCAGCCAATATGGTGCCCCTGTCACTTATTACGAGAAAGTGACAGTATGCAGGGGCACCCTCCTTTGACAAATTGTCAGATTATTCATATGTTGACAGGAGGTAGAACATCGGAAAAGCACAACACAGATTTTTAAAGCAGTTGCCCAGATACACTTTTAAGATACTGCTGCCCATTGAAAAAACTTTTACTCTGCTCAGATCCAGCGCTGCCCCGTCCTCACACTGTCCGTCTTCTTCCAGTCTTGATTCCAAGAGGATGTCACCACTCTAGCAGTCACTTCCCATTGGTTGACATCACCGTCCAGAAGTAATCACCCCAAAAGATGTCAGCCAACAGCACATGACCGCTTCAGCCAATCGGTGGCTGCAGCAATGATGTCCAGTGCAGACCAAAACTGGAAGAAAACAGAAGACTGGCAATGAGTGAGGATGGCAGCGCTGGATCCAAGGAGAAAGGTGAGGCCAGTAGAAGGGTTATTTTTATTTTTTATACATTTTCAATGGGCAGTAGCATGCTGAAATATTTTTACGTTTACTAGACAACCCCTTAAAGAGAACCTGTCACATAGATTATGCCCCCCTTGCTGAGGACAGCACAAGCTAGTGTCAGACCTGCTGTTACCAGTGCTGTGCCCCTTATTCTGTAAGATGCAACAGTCTTAGAGTATTTGGTGCTCAAATCTGCAGTTTTCAGCCAGAAAAGAGTCCAGTTTATTCATGCCCCGCCCACCTCAACTGATAAACCTATTACTTTGAATAGGTAGAAGCATGTGAATAACTGTCAGTGGGCGGGGCTAACATCTGCTCATGAATAAGATTTGAGGGGTAAATGCTCTAAAACTACAGCATCTTACAGAATAAGGGACACAGCGCTGGGAACAGCAGGTCTGACACTAGCTTGTGCTGTCCTCAGAAAGGGGGGTATAATCTGTGTAACAGGTTTCTTTAAGAACATTCCAGGAGCTTTTTGCATATCTTTTAATGATTTTTCCCCCCACGAATATGGATTAAAATGGGTGCAAAAAAACACATTGGGGTCCCACTGACTTAATGGAAATTTGCACGCCTCAGGCACCCAGCTGTGCTTTTTTGGGCACTGTTTGCTGTGTTATGTACAACTCAAAAAAGTGTGCAGGACCATTATCAGCATGTAAACACGTAAAAAAACTTATCAAATACAATGTAGTCCCTGTACTGAGAAAAACGGAAAAAATAAGCACCAAAAGATATCAAATTAAGAAGATGCGGGTAAAAACGCATAAAAACATGGCCCGACCTTCTATACTTTCCCTTCCCTGGACGCGTACATGCCCAAAAGAAGCGACACTACTTCCTTTTACGGGCATGTACGGGGATACGCAATGAGTGCTATGATTTTACCATATTTGCATACCCTTATACAAAAGCTACAAGGAGTCATCAGAACCAAAATATTCCTATAAGAGGAACAAAGCAACAACAATTATTATCGATTCTGTGCGGCTTTTAGGGTATGCACACTTGGATACGTTTTTGCAATATGTAAAAAGCATCCAAAAACGTGCCACAAAGTGTGGTACATATTTGGATATATTTTCTGGACTGCAAAAACGTACCCTATTGTTTCTATGGTCTTCTCAGTGGATAAAACGGATCAAGAATTGACATGTCAATTTATTTCTTTTTTTCAACACATCCGTCTTGTGTAATGCAAAACCGTATGTAAAACATGTATTTTCTAAACGATGATACATATTAAAGGGGTTGTCTCACTACATTGATTCATCTTACCTCAGTCCTGTTTCCTTGGTTTCATTTTGAATTCAGGGGCGTGTTTACTGGCTTCCACTAGGCTGCAGTAGAAGCCAGGTCTGTAGCTATAGCAACCAGCGCTGGCAGCCTATCAGGATAGATCAAGCAGGTCTGTAGCTATAGTGACCTGAGGAGCTGATGCAACCCATACAAGAGGGGATACCTCAGAATAGGTAGGACACTGTTAATAGACATATATTGCAAAGGGACTTGTTTTTGCAAGAGCTTTAACATAAAAAGCAATCCTTGTAGTGAGACAACCCCTTAAAATACGTATTGGGGTTCGTTTTTCGGGACGTAAAACATATCCAAAAATTTATTTAACAAACGCCGTGCGAGAATACCCTTACATTCTCCGTGCAGTCAAATCTACTTTAGCCTAAGTGGCTACTAGAATAATCTGCTGCTTGGTGTTTGGCCATGTTCACACACATATACGGTACCATGGAAATGAAAGGCATCTTTGCAAACCCCAAAGATGCCCGTTTTACAGAAACATCACAAATTGTCCTGAAATGATTGAAATCGTCGTTGAAATGTGATTATTATGACATCCCCCTGGCACTGATTGCACAGGCCTGATTCTACCTTATCCTCTCCCGATTACTATGAATGGAGATCAGGGTAGGCTTATTGGGGCACTCGGTGACAGTATCTGACTGCACATGTGTGAGTAAGGCCAAATTAAGTGACATTTAAAAAAAAAAAAAAAAAAAAAAAAAAAAAACTTTATTAAGAACCCATTGAAAACACCACAAAAAAGGATACACGGAGGAGAAAACGCTAACCTGGGGTTTTTAACGGCCAGACTAAGTACACATGCACAGGCCTGATGTTCAATGCTAATCCAGAGCAGAATCCACAAGGAAATCCAGGCTGATTCAGTGCCCATTTTAGATGTGGATTTTGAATTGTGGATTTGATGCTGAATTGAGGCGGATGTCAGACTCCATATTCTACGTGAGAATACAGCACTGGAATTGCCTCACGAATTGACATGCCAGTCCAGTACTGAAAATACATCCACGCCGTGGACAATGAAACAGGCTGCAGTCAGATTTGGACACCGATTCTGATATATATTCACTGCTAAATCTGTCCAAATCAGTGGTGTGAATATAGTCTAAAGCAGTGTTTCTCAACTCCAGTCCTCAAGACCCACCAACAGGCCAAGTTTTCAGGATTTCCTCAGTATTGCACAGGTGATATAATTACTGTCAGTGCATTCTGGGGGAGATCCTGAAAACATGACCTGTTGGTGGGGCGTGAGGACTGGAGTTGGGGAACACTGGTCTAAGGTTATGTTCACATGAAGGGTTTTTTCATGAGGAAAAATCTGCATTAAAATAAAGGCATTGATTTTTTGCAGAATTTTACTGCCTGTCCCTCACTGATGACATCACATTCATCCAATCCGCATGTACAGCATGTGACCACATAGGTCACTGATTGGCTGCAGCATCATGTGACCTATAAACATGACATTACCAGTAAGGGACTGGGCAGGGGACGCCTGGAACAGAAGTGATTGGAGATGTATGGGTTAGGCTGGGTTCACACAGTGTTTGGCAGCAGTATTTGTAAGCCAAGGCTAGGAGTGGAGGCTACACAGAGAAAAAGTATTCCCATTCCTGATTTTGGCTTAAAAATACTGAGATACAGTGTGAACCCGGCCTTGATGTCCTATTTTAGATTTTTTAAAGTTATTCCACAAGATATCTGCATGCAGGACACTACAATTGAAAAAGAGGATGAAGCAGATTCTGCACAGTATCATCGGGCTAGGGATTGGATGCGGTTTCCATGCACATAAATCCACCATGTGAACATACCCCAACGCTGGTGACATATGTTGATCACTCCACAATCTGATGTTGAGGGACCACTGACGGGAGGACTGGACAGGTTAGATCTGGCCTGACACTACACAGAATCAATGATTGCAGATGTATCCGGCCATAGCCAAAGTATATAAACGGGATCACTGTTGGTTGATCACCACAACAATCTGACACATTGGGGCCATAGACTGGAGCCTGGGTAGATTAGATTGGATGAGGGATCAGTAGCAGGAAGGAGATGTGTCCGGCCATAGCCAACATACATAAACGAGATCACTACAGCAATCTGATACAGAAGGACCCTAGACAGGAGGCCTGGGCAGGCTAGTTGCGACAAGGGATCGGTAGCAGCAGATGCGTCTGGCCATAGCCTAAAGCTGACAACATAAGAGATCACTGTTGATCACCCCAGCAAGCTGATACAGGAGGCCTGGGCAGGTTAGATTGGACGAGGGATCAGTAGCCAACATATATAAAAGAGATCACTGCTTGTTGATCACCACAACAATCTGAGACAGAAGGACCCATAGACAGGAGGCCTGGTTAGATTTGGCCTGACGCTATAAGGGATCAGTAGTAGATGTGCCCAGCCATAGCCTAAAGCCGACAACATCAGAGATCACTGTTGACCACCACAGCAATCTGAGACAGAAGGACCCATAGTCAGGAGGTCTGGTTAGATTAGGCCTGACGCTATAAGGGATCAGTAGTAGATGTGTCCGGCCATAGCCTAACGCTAACAACATCAGAGATCACTGTTGATCACCACAGCAAGCTGATACAATGGGACCATAGACAGGAGGCCTGGGCAGACTAGTTGGGATCGGTAGCAGCAGATGTAACGCTGCACGGCTCGGCCGATCCCAGCAGACGTGTATGGAGCAGTCAGGGCAGGTGACAGCTCCGTCCTCCCTTCCCAGCACATGGGGATCTGCAGGCCGAGCTCGGGCAGCGTTCACACTGCGCTGCAGGAGGCCGGCCGCTATGCCCACACCCCAGCGCATGGTGCAGCAGGCCGATCACACTGGGCCCGTCCGCCGCGCTCACACGCTTCAGAGCCGCGGCCTAGTGGGCGCCTGCAGCAGCCTCCGCGGCCTCTCACCTGAAGTCCTTGTCGCTGGACGTCATCTTCTCCAGCAGGTTGGAGATGTGGTACGAGGCGCTCGCCATGGTGCCGCTGCTGAACTCTCCCCTGCCGGGGCCCCGTGTCTGCAATCCCCCCGGTCCAGCCGCAGACAAGGCTCGTTGCAGCGGCGGCAGTCGAGAAGAGGGACGGGCGCGTCCACGATGCTGTATTCGCAGGCCCCGTGTACGTGAGCGTCCCCGGCTGGCCCCGCCCAGATCCGCTCCCACAAAGCCTAATATCAGCGAGGCCTCCGGGGAGGGAGGAAAGAGCCCCAGCGAACCTTCCGCCTCACTCACAGCCCCGCAGCAGAGGCGGAGCTCTCCGGAGGGGGCGGGAAACACACCTGCTAAACCAGGAGAACCTCACAGCCTCCGGCGCCGCCAGCGTGGGGGTGCGCGCTGCGATTGGCTGAGGGAGCTGTCAGTCTAGATGATTGACAACCCGTCCTGAAATGACTTCTTGGTAGCGGACGTGCAGCCTGCTCGTGTATTGTTACTGCAGGAGTCCTCATCCTGACAGAGATACTGCAATACACTACCGGCGACACAGTGATAACAGAGAGCGGGAGACTGCATCAGACTGGGAGAAGGCCGTGTACACATCACTATGCCCAATGGAAACACATGCCGCAGCCCCGCCGCTTCAGCAGACCAGAGCGGCTGCTACATTACTGTACACAAGCTACAGAACAAGCACCTCATGTATGAAAACTCTAGGTGTAAGTCTTTGTTGCCCATAGCAACCAATCAGAGCGCCTCTTTCATTTCATATTGTGGACTGAAAAAATAAAAAAGAAGCTCTGATTGGTCGTTATGGACAACACAGATAGTCTTACACCTAGATACCGTAGTTTTCATAATGTCCTGTTTAGACTTTACTTTCCTCTTCTCAAAAATACTAACTGGCTTTACTAATGCATTTAAATTACATTTTTTTGGTAGTAGATCCAAAATGAAGGGCAAATATAAAGCTGTCTTCAAACATAGTTTTTGATGTCTTTTTTGGCTTAAAAAAAACTTGAAAGGCATGAGCCTCATGTGTGAAAAGTGTCCAGGTCTAAGACTTTTCTTGTTGCCCATAGCAACCAATCGGCCTCTTTCATTTTTTCAGAGCACTATATGAAATGAAAGGGGAGTTCTGATTGGTTGCTATGGACAACAAAGAAAGTTTTAGGCGATGTTCACACGGCTTAATTGCGGGGAATAATTACGCCCCGCAATTACGCCGTGTGGACGGGAGCGGGAGCAGGCACCTCGCCGGCCCATAGACTATCATTACTAGCGCCGCGTATACGCCACTAGTAAATGACGTCACTTATCTCCCCTCTATGAGAACTGTGGATTACCGTAATGACTGGGACTTATTACAGCCGTAATTCGCGCAGTACGGCCCGAATTACGGACTGAAATATGTCCTGTCAAGTTAAGGGTTAAAGCATGTGAAAATCTTTTCTCCTGTCCGACACAAGATACAATTCAAGGTCTCTCGCCTGCGCTTCAGGACCTTGAATTATAACGGAACTCTATGTATGTTATCTCTAATGTAAGCTGTAAAAGTTTGTGCTCCGGCTGACTGCACATGTCAGTCACCGCTTATGACCAAAGTTATATAACCTCACTGCTGTAGTAATAAAGGACTTCTTCTTTGATCAAGCACTCACCCTGCCTTGTGTGGATACTGACTTATTGTATCTATATCTGATAGAGGTGGTAGCAGGCCCAGGCGTCCGGGGTCTGGAGCCATAACAATTGGGCTTCACTCAGCAACTAGTGGATCTCCAAAAGGTAGAACCTATCAGTCCCATTTTAAGCCGTGTGAACATGGCCTTAGACCTAGACAGTTTTCATACATGTCCTCCCAACAGTCACTAGTACACCATGTTAAGTCTAATAAAGCCCATGTCTGCGCAACTCTGTATGCACCAATTCTGTTCTAACATTGACTGCTCACAAAAAGTTAGGGGTATTTGTCTTTTTGGGTGAAATTTATGAAAAACTTAAAACTTCCACACTACAGTGATATTTTATCCTGAAAGTCGGCCATTTAAGTGATAGCAGATGAAGTTCATTTTCTTAGCTCAAATAATTTAATGAAATAAAAGCCAACAACAGTGGAGGATAAACACCATCAAAAATGTCAGTGTCTCCATAACGTGTCGCGTGACCTTGAGCATCAATTACAGCTTGACAGCGATATCTCAGGCTGTTCACATGTTGAGTTATTGACTGCTGAGGCATGGCATCCCACTCTTCTTGAAGAGCGCCCCTCAGGTCATTGAGGCTCAGGGGTACAGAGTTACAAGCTCCGTCTGCGGAGGGCAGGGCGCACATAGGTCCTTCCAGAGGGAACCTTCCGGAGGTCCACTGGAGCTGCCGAGATGAGACGTTCTGGGGGATTTATATGTTCAGGGGGAGTATCTTCACCCACCACGTCGGAGGCACGGGAGAGGGCGTCAGCTCTCACATTCTTCTCCGCTGGCCTGAAGTGGATCTGAAAATCGAACCCGGAGAAGAAGGGGGACCACCTAGCCTGGCACGGGTTTAAGCGCTGGGCCGTCTGCAGATATTGGAGGTTCTTGTGGTCCGAGTAAATACGGAGGGGGAAACGGGGCCCCCACAGAAAAAGCCCTCCTCCATGGCCAATTTTATGGCTAGTACCCCGCGGCAATCGGAAATTTTCCTCTCGGCATGGAAGTCTTGGAAAGAACCGCATGTTACGTCTTACCCGTAGGCCCCTTTTTTTGCTAAGAAAGCTCCGGCCCTCCCGATGAGGGGGTCCACTCATATAAAGGGTTTCGCGGAATGGAGTGCAAGGATAGGGGCCCGTAGGGGAAAGGCGGCTTGAGCTCGAAACCCCCTCGGCCTCGACCGGGCCACTGGTGGTTTTGGCTTGTTTTTGGTGAGGGTACTATCGACCCACCACGTAGAGAAGTGAGGGTGCGGGCGATAGTAGTTCCCAGAACCCCCCAAAAACCCGCGGGATAGCCCGCAGCCCGACTGGGTGTGGTACTGAAACAGGCGTTTTGCTGGGTCCATCCGTGGCCCTTGTCAGAGATTACCCCAAAAACGGGAGGCTAGTTTTGGGGAAGAGGAAACTTCCCTAGCTTGGCATCAGGTGGTTCTCCTGGGGGTTTCAGACTTGACGAACATGCTCGGTGGGTCTCAAGGTCAGGAGAAAAACACCGGATGTCGTCAAGGTAACCCCACGCGGTGTGGAAAAGATCCCTGAAGACGTCATTCACGAGCCCCTGAAAGACGGGGGGTTTGTACGTCCAAAGGGCATCCCAGGTACTAAAAGTGCCCATCCCGGGGTTTTTGAAGGCCATCTTCCTTCATGCCCTTGCGAATTCGGACCAATTGTAGGCCCCTCTCAGATCCAATTAGAGAAAATCTTGGCCCCCTGCAGGCGATCAAAAAGTTCTGTGATCAGTGGCAATGGGAAACGTTTTTTACCGGATTTGTTCAACCCCGGGGTTAGTTTGCAGGGACGGGGTACGTCCTTTTCTTCCGAAAAGAACCCCCGCCAGCGGGAGATGAGATTTCGGAGAACCCCTTCCGGAATTTCCTGGATATACTGGACAGGGTTTTGAGTTCGGGAAAACCCGACAGAGGGTAACTGGCCCCGGGGAGGATGGTCCCCGGCAATAAATCGTGGGCATGTAGGACGATGCGGCGGAAGACTCTCGGTTGTCTCTGGGAGAACACATCGGCATACTCCGTATTCGGGCAGCAGCCCGGGCAACGGCTCCTAAAGGGGTTGCCGGGAGCGGGAAAGCCCCGGGCGAGGTGCCCCCAAAAACGCCCCCGACAGCGGGGGCCCCCAACGAATCACCTCTCCTGACCATCCAGGATAGGGAAAGGGGAGCCGTAGCCATGGGATCCAGGGGGATCGCCGACGAGGAGGAGGCAAACATAGAAGGCGTTTTTCTCCTAGCAGACCCCCCACAGGAGGGACGTGGCTGGTGCAAACTGGATGGTGTCGCTAAGCAACTCCCCCGCTGACGGTGAGATACAGCTTTTTTCTCCAGACGTCCACGGAAGCCGATATGCTTCACAGAGGCCTGGTGGATGAATTCCCCGGTGGAGCCCGAGTCCAGAAACCCGGAACCCTGGAAGTGATCCAGTCTTGACATGACCGCACCGGGCATCAACAGGGTGGAGGGAGGAGGTTGCACCTAGGAATGCCTTCCCACAGATCCGGGCGGGAGTTTCCCACAGGTTGGGGCAATTCCTCCGAAAATGCTCTGAGCGCCACAGTAGAGGGCCAAGTTTTTTGCCGCCGTGGGCCAATTCTTGTTTTTGAGAGGGGAAGCCCAATCAATCTGCATGGGGGCTCGTCTGGGTGTTGCGGGGTGTGGGCAGGAGGCCCCCGGAACACCCCTGCCAGGCGAGGAAACCGGCGAAGTTTTTTCTGATGCGTTCCTGAAAAAGCTCCCTTTCCCGTTCTTGAAGCGTCGCGATCGGGTCGCTAACCCGGTCAAGTCGCGAGGGGAAGACAGGAGGCTCTAGGGCCAAGACGTCTTAACCGGTTGGAGGGGCCTTTCAGGGGAAAGTAGCGCATAGAGCGGCCTCGTTCCTGATGTTCAGAGGCAACGTACGGAAATTGACCGCGTAGTCCCCAACAGAAGATCCCCCCCGGGGGTAGGTTAGGAGGGTGTCCGGGAGGAAGCACGGGGTGGTTCCTCGAAGACATTGCGGAACCCATGAGGGAAAGGACTGAGCCGCTTTAAATGGTCGTTTCTGTCCCTGCTGTTAGATGCCCGGGCCTTCCCCGGGGGGAGGAGGGTGACCCGAAAGCCACCCTTTCCAAAGTTCGGACGGAACGGGGTCAAACAGCCCCGTGCATAAAAAAGCATTTGGGGGAGAACCCCCTCAAAACCTCGGGTCACCCCTGAAAATTGGATGGGAGTGACAGCCCAAGCTTTGGGTCCCCCAGGGGCCACGAAACCCCTGAGGCAGGGAAAAATGGAAAAATTTGGGGGTGGTTTCTGCGAACGGTGTGAGCGCTGCACCATGGAGAGAGTTGTCGAGTGCTGCGCTTGCTGTGAAAACTGTTGCGTTGCTTTACCAGACGGTGGTGATGTGGCAACACTTGGCAAAAAGGGACCCTTTGGGGGGATCCTGGGGTCCTACTGTTACGGTCGGAGGGGATCCACTGGACCACCCCAGGCGATGCGTAAGCCCACACCAGGGAGTGAACACTAAGTGGGTCCCGGAATTCACCATGGGTTTGTGCGGGGGTTCCACCCGGTCACTACACGGCGGGGTTGCCCGCGGTGGGGGCCAAGGCAAGGTCGGAACGGAGGCGGTCGTATGGGGAAGGGAGGTGGTCAGGACCCGGGGGTCGGGGTTTGTAACGGTAAAAAAGCAAAGGTCGGACAGGCGGCTCTGGGTTCCCTGGTCGGTAAACGTAGGCGGAAGGTCGGTCACGGAAAACAAACAGGAACTCTCTGGACAGCTTTCCCTAGGAAACATACCCCTAAAAGGATCCCGGCGAGGGCCCCCAGGGAAGGGGCGGGCTTAACTAGGGGCAGTGCCGGCAATGACCAATTCGGCGGGACTGCCCCTTTAAATTCAAGCTGCCGGGGTGCGCCCGCCCCTAGGGGCGGAGCCGCACCGGGAGCCCGGACACAGATGAGCAGGAGCGCGGCCGGGTAATGAGCGCCGGGGGGGGCCGTGCATGAGCGGGCCCGAACCCGACGTCGGGGCGGGGCCCATGGGGGCAGGGGCCAGGCGGCCTGCGACCCGGGGCAGTGGGCGCAGGGGCCCGTGACATGGTGGTGTTGTAGGTTTATACCGGGGTGGGGGTCTGCCTCTTGTGGGCTCTATATGGTGGTGTTTTTTAGGTTATACCTGAGCTGGTACTGACCTCTAAAGTGGTCTTATATGGTGGTGTTGTAGGTTATATTAAAACTGGGGTTGACCTTATGTGGCTTATTGGCATTTGTAGGTTATACCTATGGTGCCTTACCACTTGTGGTCTCTGTATGGTTGGGGGTTGTGGTTATACCGAGCTGGTGTCTGACCTCTATGTGGGCTCTATATGGGGGTATTTGTGGTTTTTCCTGAGGGTGGTGTCTGACCCTCTATGTGGTCTCAATGGTGGTGTTGTAGGTTTTTACGGGGGCGGGTATAGTGGGAGCGTACTGGTCCCTGATTTTAAGAGTGGGGAAAAAACCCCGCCTGTGATTTGGAGTTAACATTAACTTTTTTGCTGGTGTTTATTTTAGAAAAGGGGGTGAGGTGCGGACCAAGGAAAAGGGAGGGGAAACATTGTATGTGGGGGGTTGGGGGGTATTGATAGAGTACAGCCCTTTTGTCTATGTATGTTTGCTGGGTGTTGAGATAGACAGATATGTACTCCTGCATTGTACTACACAATACAGTTTGTTTTGAAATTATTATGTGGTAAAATGGGCGATTTTATGCCCCAGGGGCCGGGTAAATTTTAATGTACAGTAGGGTGGGCCCCTCAAGATCAATTCCCCTGTGGGCCCCAGGCCCCCCAGTCCGACACTGATCGGGAGCCAGCTGTTATGTACAATGCAAGGCCCCGGGTGGGAAAATATCCTCGCCATTTTACTGACAAAGATGCATGATCCCCGTAGCAGCGGGAGAACTAGGTGATGACAAGGGGGGTGGGTGTCCCCCTGCCCAACCATTTTTCGCCCCCAAACAAATTTCCTGTGAAGATTCTAATAGGTGCCTGCAAAGGGTAAAAAAATACAGTATCTCACGAAAGTACGTTTTTTTCACATTTTTGTAAATATTGTATTATATATTTCATGGGGACAAGACTAAAAAAGGACAATTTTGTACATTTTAGTCAGTGTACAGTTGTAAACGTATAATTTGGTGTGTCCTCAAAATAACTCAACATCATCAATACAGTGTCGTACTGCGGTGCCTAGGGTCCACCACTGGAATTTCATTCTGGAGGCCAACCAGTGGCGTTGATTCTGGGGTCCAGCCACTGTACATGCATCTTATATTCTGTGTCTTGCTTTTTGCCTCTTTCTTTCTGCCTTTCCCAAGCATGTATATGCAGTTTAAAAGAAACTCCATGTCTGCCATGCTCAGGGGCCCACCGGGGGTTTTCCCTTTTCCCCTGTGGGACAGTCAAAGCCTGCATAAATGTCTAAACCACTGGCAACAAAAATTAATACACCACCAAGTGAATATGGACAAATTGTGCACAATTTGCTATTTTCCCTCCAGAGTGTTATCTGACTTCTTAGTATTACAAGATCTCTAGTGTGAAACATGGCACCTCATAGCAAAGAACTCTGAGGATCTGAACAAAGGAATTACTGCTCTACAAAAAAATAGCCTAAGCTATAAGAAGATTGCCAACACCCTGAAACTGAGCTGCAGCACGCTGTCCAAGACCATACAGTGATTTAACAAGACAGGTTCGACTCTGAACAGGACGCTACATGGTCGACCAAATAAGTTGAGTGCACGTGCCCAGCGTCAGATCCAGAGATTCTCTTCAAAATAGACATATGAGTGCTGCCAGTCTGAAACCTGGCAGCCCTTTGGGAATGTGCCCGGCTGGGTAGATTTCCAGTGTCTGCCTGGATCCTTCCATGTCACAAAAACAGTACCCACTGTGGCAATGATGAATAGTGCAATGATGAATAGTGCAATACAGCATCATTCACGTCTTCCTTGACCCTTCTTCAGGCTTGAAAGAGATAAAGGAATGTGTTTCTAATTGGCTTGAAACATACTGCTCTGTGATCATTTTGGTGGCAGCTAGTAGGTCTGGGATTCAGGAGGAGCGCAGTGGCTATGGTTATAGCCACTGTCGGCCTGAAATATTGCTGTATTGCACAACTACTCATTGACACAGTGGTTACTGTTTTTGTGACATGGATGGATCAATACAAATTTGAAAACTACAATACTCACCACCTCTTGGAGTGCTACTTCCATACATTATGTGGGTAGTATTTGATGTGTCTGGCACCTACCCATCCCTACTACTACATGAAAGTGCATCCCATTTGTGTTTTTCATGATTTTTTTTTTTTCATAAATCACAACTGGGATAATGATTGCCAGTCACTGCCACAGTATGTTATGTCATAAGTGGCCATGAACTTAACCAGAATTTCACAATTGTTTTTCTGTTTGGACTTTAGTGCCACTTTATTCTGTGGATAGTTTGTGGAAATTTCAAGCTAAAAAAAATGCACACCAGTGTAGCTTAACATATTTATATGCCAGTGCCATCTTAAAAGGGTTGTGCCACAAAAGATGTTTATCACCTATCCACAGGATAGGTGATGTGTCTGATTGCTGAGGGGCCTGCAGTTGGAACCCCCATCGATCGCTAAAGCAAAGTCCCTGACACCCCGCCCTTTGAATATGGCGCATGCACTGACCCAATATGCACAAGTTTGGATACATTACCTGGGTGCTATATAAGGCTATATGTAGGGGTGAAAACTTGTCCCCTGAACAAGCGATTCCTGCGAAACACTTATTGGGGTTCTGGGCAGTATCATCTATTACTTGATATGGGTATGTGCTTGAGAATTTACTGATGTGCAGTGGGGAAAATAATTGTTTGATACACTGGCAATTTTGCAAGTTTTCCCACCTACAAAGAATGGCGAGGTCTGTAATTTTTATCGTAAGTACACTTCAACTGTGAGAAAAAATCTAAAACAAAATCCAGAAAATCACATGGTATTATTTTTAAATAATTAATTTGCATTCTATTGCATGAAATAATTAGATCACCTACCAACCATCAAGAATTCTGGCGCTCCCAGACCTGTTAGTTTTTCTTTAAGAAGCCTTCCCACTCTGCACTTATTACCTGTATTAATTGCACCTATTCCAACTTTTTACCTGTATAAAAGACACCTGTTCACACACTCAATCAATCAAGCAAGACTTCTGGCTCTCATAGACCTGTAAGTTTTTCTGTATGAAACCCTCCAACTCTGCACTTATTACCTGTATTAATTGCACCTATTTGAACTCGTTACCTGTATAAAAGACACCTGTTCACACACTCAATCACACTCCAACCTCTCCACCATGACCAAGACCAAAGATCTAAGGACACCAGGAACAAAATTGTAGTCCTGCACAAAGCTGAGATAGGTTACAGGACAATAGGCACGCAGCTTGGTGAGAAGGCAACAGCTGTTGGTGCAATTATTAGAAAGTAGAAGAAAAACAAGGTGACTGTCAGTCTTCCTCGGTCTGGGGTTTCATGCAAGATCTCACCTAGTGGGGTAAGGATGATTGCAAGAAAGGTCAGGAATCAGCCCAGAACTACACAGGAGAACCTGGTCAATGACCTGAATAGAGCTGGGACCACAGTCTCAAAGATTACCATTAGTAACACACTGTGATGTCATGGATTAAAATCCTGCAGGGCACACAAGGTCCCCTTGCTCACGCCAGCACATACTGTATCCAAGTCTGTTTAAAACATGTTGTATCTTCCGCTGGATTGCCGTCGGATTCCCGTACATTCAATGTACGGGACCGATGGCAAATCTGAAAACCGGCCACGTTTTTCAGTGCAAATCTGCACCAAAAACTGCGGTCCAGCCATGTTAAAATCTTTTAATTAGAAAAATGAAAGCGAAACGATGCCCATTGTTTTTCATTGGTTTATTTTTGCTGTGGTTTGGTTCAGTTTTGAAAACAAGCCGCGCTATTTTTTCTGTTTCAAAACACAATATTTGAATATAAAGAACCCTTGATTTTCTGATTGTTTTTTCCATTGAAAACAATGGAAAATGGATACGAACAGATGGTTATTCGTTTGTATTCATTTCTACAATTTCAGATATTTACAAAAAAAAAAGTTGATTGATTTTTTTTTACAGAAATAAACTGATGCAAATGGATACAAAAGTATCTATTTTTTCATCTATCACTTCTGTTCGCATAGGTTAGGGTATACTCAGGTGACGGGTTGAAACAGAGAAACTGGAAGAGT
Organism: Phyllomedusa bahiana; assembly: GCA_025379985.1. Taxonomy (NCBI): domain Eukaryota; kingdom Metazoa; phylum Chordata; class Amphibia; order Anura; family Hylidae; genus Phyllomedusa; species Phyllomedusa bahiana. Next base: position 234,331 of record JAODAL010000634.1, on the reverse strand, counting down.
CACAGAAAGACTAAGAGGTGGACGTCTTTTGGCTCCATCACACACTGATGACCACTTTATTATAAGCAATGCCCTGCAGAACCGGATGATGAACGTTACAGAACTCCAGACACATTTTAGGGAGATGAGAGGCACCTAAGTGTCACGTCAGACCATTTGTAACCGTGTGTACATCAGTGTGGTCTGTGTGCTAGACGACCTGACCACAACACCAGGCACAGAAATCATTGTTTTACATGGCCCAGGGAGTATCTACACTTAGTGCTGTTCAGTGATGAAAGTTGATTCACTCTGAGCAGAAATGATGGCCGCCAACGATGCTGGAGATGTAAAGAAGAGAGCTATGCATCAGCCTCTGTTGTCACCATGCGAGCCTTTGGTGGTGGTAATGATATTACAGTGTTGGCAGATGTGTCCAGTCAATACAGAACTGCCCTACACTTTGTGACTGGTACAGTGACGCCTCTACTACTTGAATAACATCATTAATCCAGTCATTGTGCCTCTGCATGAACAATACAGGGCTAATTTCATCTTCATGGACGACAATGCTCCAGCTCATCGAGGTCATTGGGTATTTCAGATAGAGAGACCTGCACTTTCTCCAGACCTGAACCCCCTGGAAAACCAATGGAATCTTAAAATGGGGACATTGCTCATTGGTGGCTGGCCATCCTGGCGCCCGAAGAACCTTCTACCTGATATCCCGGTTCTATTGGTGGCCAGAGCTTGAAAAGGATATCAAGGACTTCGTTTCGTCTTGTGACTCCTGTGCCCGCAACAAGACGCCACGTCACAAGCCATCAGGTCTACTTCAGCCACTTCCCATTCCAACTCAACCTTGGACCAACATTTCGATGGACTTCATAACTGACCTCCCTCCGTCGTCTGGCAACACCATTATCTGGGTGATTACAGATTGCTTTTCCAAAATGGCGCATTTCGTCCCGTTGCCAGGGCTGCCATCTGCCTCCCGCCTGGCTGAGCTATTCTTCCTCCATGTGTTCCGGCTGCATGGACTCCCTCAGCAAATTGTCTCGGACCGGGGAGTTCAATTTGTCTCCAGGTTTTGGCGAGCCCTGTGCAACCAACTTCAGGTGAAGCTCGACTTCTCTTCTGGCTACCACCCACAGACGAACGGCCAGGTGGAAAGGGTCAACCAGGTCTTGGGATGTTACCTTCGCCATTTCGTCTCGGCACGCCAAGATGATTGGGCCAATTTGCTGCTGTGGGCGGAGTTCTCTTATAACTCCCTTGAGTCTGAGTCCGCGGGGGGGTCCCCCTTCTACATCATGTATGGCTTGCATTCCCGCCCTCCTCTCCCTCTGGTAACCTCCTCCGAGGTTCCGGCGGCGGAAGCACTGGTTCAAGACATGAAGGCCATCTGGTCCCAGACCCGTCAGTCGCTGCTCCGCGCGTCCGAGCGCATGAAGACTCAAGCGGACAAGAGAAGAATTCCCCCTCCAATCTTCTCCCCAGGTGACAAGGTGTGGCTCTTGTCTCGTTATGTCCGCTTAAAGATGCCGTCTCACAAACTGGGACCCCGTTTCCTGGGACAATTTGAGGTCATCAGCCGCATCAACCCGGTAGCATACAAACTCCGGATCCCTCCTACGATGAGAATCCCAACGCGTTTCACGTCTCCTTATTGAAACCTCTGGTCCTTAACCATTTTTACCAGAAGGCCGTCCCTCCTCCGTCTGTGGCTGATGCGCCCAATGTCTTCGAGGTCAAGGAAATTCTGGGCATGAGGAGAACTAGGGGAAAGCGATACTTCCTGAAGGGAATGGAGGGGCTTCGGGCCCGAAGAGAGGTCTTGGGAGCCGGAGGAGAATATCCTGAACCGCAGCCTCATCCAAAGATTTCTTCATTCCAGTAAGTGAGGGGGGCCCAAGTGGGGGGGGCCCAAGGTGGGGGGTACTGTCACGAATGCCCCTGCGACCACTGTCCCGGGTCGCAAGCGCGCCCGTGCCCCTGCTCCCAGGGGAGCCCCGTCCCGCACGTCGGGTTCGGGGTCCGCTCGTGCATCAGCCCCCTCCGGAGCTCACTTACCCGGCCGCGCTCCTGCTCAGTCTGTGTCCGGCTCCCGACGCGTGGCTCTGCCCCTAGGGGCGGGTGCGCGCCAGCAGTTTGAATTTAAAGGGGCAGTGCGCCGGTAATTGGTCATTGCCGGGCACTGCTCCTAGTTAAGTCCGGCTTCTTCCTGGCGGCCCTCGCCGGATCCTTAGTGTATGTTTCCTAGGAGAAAGCTGTCCAGAGAGTTCCTGTTTGCCTTACCGTGTACCGACCTTCTGCCTACGTTTACCGACCACGAACCAGAGCCGCCTGTCCTGACCTTCTGCTTGTCTACCGTCTACGAACCCGAGCCGCCTGTCCTGACCACCTGCCTGTCCCCGACTACGAGCCTGCCTGCCGTTCCTGTACCTTGCCTTGGCCGCCACCGCAGACAAGCCCCGCCAGTGGTAGTGACCTGGTGGAATCCCGCCGTAGCAAGACCATCCCGCTTTGCGGCGGGCTCTGGTGAATTCCGGGACCCACTTAGATTCCACTCCCTGGTGTGGGCTTACGTCATCGCCTGCGGTGGTCCAGTGGATCCACCTCCATACCGTTACACACCATATAGAGACCACATAGAGGTCAGACACCAGCTCAGGTATAACCTACAACATTGCCATATAGAGACCACATAGACGTCAGACACCAGCTCAGGTATAACCTACAACACTGCCATACAGAGACCACATAGAGGTCAGACACCAGCTCAGGTATAACCTACAACACTGCCATATAGAGACCACATAGAGGTCAGACACCAGCTCGGGTCACATCACATTACAGTGAATTCAGCACTGATCCAGTATAGAATCAAAATAACCCCTGAAATCAGGGACTCACCGGAGATGTCATATCTGATGAGTCGTTCTCTTCTCTCATGAGTCGTTCTTATTACCCTTTTCTTCTGCATCCGTTCCACACCGCCATGATGACTTGTCCCGGCCACCACTCAAAACTGCAGAAATTACACACAAATACAGTATCTTAGAATCCTCAATTTTCCAGCATCTCTTCACCTATTCCCACCTCTGTACAAACTTCCCAGGGGTGAAAGAGCAGGTACAGGCCATAACTTAGAGACCTGGTATCCTAAGGGGTGGTGGTAACCCCCTTGAGATAATGCTACAACTATGGGCTGCTCCCCTCTCAATTATATTACCAGGTAGGTAGACCAATAGGAAAGGCCCCAGGTAAATGGATAGGCCCTATTTAGGTAGGTAGACCCCCGCTGGATAAGTTAGTAGGTACCTAGCCACGGGTGGGTAGGTAAATAGCCCCCAGGTAGATATGCAGGCCCTAGTTAGGTAGGTTGGTGGACCCCAGTTAGGTAGGTAGGTAGGTGTTGGTGAGTCCCAGTTAGTTAGGCTGTAGGTAGGTGTTGCCCCCAGTTAGGTAAGCTGTAGGTAGTTAGGACCCACTTTATATATGCTGCCAGCAGTTATGGACTCCCTTTATGTAGTATATAGGTAGTTAGGGTCCCCCATTAGGTAATCCACAGGCAGTTAGAGTCCCCCTTTAGGTAATCTACAGGAAGTTAGGGCCTCCCTTTAGATAGTATACAGGCAGTTAGGGCCTCCCTTTAGGTAGTATACAGGCAGTTAGGGTCCTCCTTTAGGTAGTATACAGGCAGTTAGGGGCCCCCTTTAGCTAGTGTGCAGGACGTCAGGGCCCCCTTTAGGTTTTATGTAGTCAGGGCCCTCCTTTAGTTTTTAGGTAGTAAGGGCCCCCCTTTAGTTTTTAGGTAGTCAGGGCCCCCCTTTAGTTTTTAGGTAGTCAGGGCCCCCTTTAGTTTTAGGCAGTCAGGGCCCACTTTAGGCAGTCAGGGCTCCCTTTATGTTTATGTAGTCAGGGCTCTTTTTAGGCAGTCAGGGCCCCCTTTGTTTAGGCAGTCAGGGCTCCCTTTAGGCAGTCAGGGCCCCCTTTATGTTTAGGTAGTCAGGGCTCTTTTTAGGCAGTCATGGCCCCTTTTATGTTTAGGTAGTCAGGGCTCTTTTTAGGCAGTCAGGGCCCCTTTTATGTTTAGGTAGTCAGGAACCCCCTAAGGCTATCAGGGCCCCCTTAGGCTGGCAGGACCCCCCTCAGATTGCCAGGGCCCTCCTATAGGTAGCCAGGGCCCCCCTGTAGGTAGCCAAGGCCCACCTGTAGGTAGCCAGAGCCCCCCTGTAGGTAGCCAGGGCCCCCCTGTGGGGAGTCAGGCCCCCCCTTTAGGTAGTCAGGGCTTTCCTGTAGGTAGCCAGGGCCCCCCTGTAGGTAGTCAGGGCCCCCCTGTAGGTAGCCAGGGCCCCCCTGTAGGTACCAAGGGCTCCCGTGTAGGTAGCGAGGGCCCCGCTTTTGGGAGACAGGGCCCCCCTTTAGGTAGCCAGGGCCCCCCTTTAGGTAGCCAGGGCTCCCTCTGGTAGTCATGGCCCCCTTTAGGTAGCCAGGGCCCCCCTGTAGGTAGCCAGGGCTCCCTCTGGTAGTAAGGTCCCCCTGTAGATAGCCAGGGCCCCCGTGTAGGTAGCCAGGGCTCCCTCTGGTAGTCAGGGCCCCCCTGTAGGTAGCCAGGGCTCCCTCTGGTAGTCAGGGCCCACCTTTAGGTAGTCAGGGCCCCCCTGTAAGTAGTCAGGGCCCCCCTGTAGGTAGTCAGGGCCCCCCTGTAGGTAGTCAGGCCTCCCTGTAGGTAGTCAGTGACCCCATTACGTAGTTAATAGAAAAAAAAAACATCTACTTACCTCAGTCCCGCTTCCAGTCACTCCCGGACGCTCCTGCCGGCCTCTACTGCCGCCCTGCATAGGCGGCGCGGTGATGTGACGTCACCGCGCGCCTACGTCAGCAGTAGGGGCCGGCGTCCGGAAGGCTGAAGGTCTAACACCTTCAGCCTGCCAGGGAGATCAGCGGAGCGCAGCGCTAGTGACGCTGTGCTCCGCTGAAAACCAGCAGGCCCCCGGGAGTGGGGACATTAGTCCCCCCACTCCCCGGGGTCTCTGAGCGCTCGGGACGCAAGTCCCGGGGGTTGAGTGACCGGGTGCCCGGGGGCCCCCCGGGGGCCCCGGCCCTCCCCGTCCGAGCCTTCTTAGTTGTTTTGGGGGACGCTTCTGTGGGCCCCCCAACAAACAAGGGCAATAAAAACTACGTCGAAATCCCTAAAGAAGCCCCTTTTTGCAATTTTATCATACATGAAAAAAATTGGACTCTCGGTTCCCCCTATCCCTTTAAAGAACATGTTTTAAACTGCCCACGACTTTTTAACGTGGTCTCAAATCGGGCAGTCCTTTTCCCATCTTTCCATCAACGAGCCAATCAAGGGCCCCTCAAGGGGCCCCCGACCTCCATTTTTCAGAGAGAAAAAATAAAAAAAAACCAACCTGCAAAGCTGCCCTTCTTTAAAACAGCCCGTTTAGAGGGGGCGGGGGCAAAAAACCCCAAAAAAGGAAACCCCCCCTTCCCTTTCCCTATAGGTTTTTTAAAACAAAAGTACACCAATCAAAGTACATTTAATGTTCTTCCATTTTGGGTTTTTTTTCCCCCCCATCTCACAGGGGTGTCAAAAGAAGGGCAGCTTTGGGATGGGTTTGGGGGTTTTTTTAAATTTTTTCTCTCGAATAATGGAGGGGGTGACCCATGAGGGGCCTTTTGGGGTCGATTGAGGGGGTAAAGATGGATAGGACTGCCCGATTTGAGCCACGTTGAAAGTGGTGGGCAGCTTAAACATGTTCTGATCATGTAGGGAAACCCAGAGTCCAAAAGTTTTTTATGTATATAGATGAAAGTGCTTTTTGGGATTTCGCTAGGTTTGCCCTTTTTGAAAAAAAAGTGCCGCGGGCGGCGGTTGTTGTGTACTTTAAATTCATGTGTGCCGCAGCCTCCCGTGGCCCCAGGTTTGCATGTTTTTTCAGAAAGTTTTTGTTGCAGAAACTACGTTATATTTGGGTGTACATTGATTTTAACCTTATGGAAAGGAAGGGGTGTTCCCATTTTGGGTTTCTGTCCCCCCCCCCACCCCAAGGCTGTAAAAGAAGGGCAGTTTTGCGGTTGGGTTTTTTTTTTTTTTCTTCGAAAATGGAGGTGGGTGCCCCAGTGAGGGGCCTGATTGGGCTCGATTGAGAGGAAAATAGGTGGATGCCCGTTTGAGCCCAAGTTGAAAGCGTGGGCTTTTTCATGTTTGATATGAATGTAAAACCGGGGTTCAAAGTTTTTTTCTTTGTATGAAGATGATAAGTGCTTCTTAGGGTTTCGCGTAGTTATTGCCCTTTTTGCGAAAATTGTCTGGCGGGGGTCTGTGTGTGTACATGAAAAAAAAAATTACATGTGGCCGCAGCCCTGCCAGTGGACCCATTTGCATACGTTTTTTCAGAAATTTTTTTGGGTTTTTGCAGAAAAAACCCGTTATACTTGGTTGTCTTTGATTTTAACTTATGGAAAGGAAGGGGGCGTCCATTTTGGGTTTCTGTCCCCGCCCACTCTAAGGCTGTCTAAAAAGGGCGTTTTGCGGTTGGGTGTTTTTTTATTTTTTCTCTCTGAAATAAGGAGGTCGGTGCCCCAGGGAGGCCGATTGGTCATTGAGAGGTAAAGATAGGATAGGCTGCCCCGATTTGAGACCACGTTAAAAGTCGTGGGCAGCAAACATGTTCTGATCATGAATGTGAACCAGAGTCTCAAAGTTTTTTCATGTATATAGTAGCATAAGTGTTCTTTGGGGATTTCCCTAGTGTATTGCCCTTTTTGCAGAAATGTGCCGTGGCGGCGGTCTGTGTTGTACATTTTTAAAATTAATGTGTGCCGCACCCGCCAGTGGCACCCAGGTTTCATACGTTTTTTCAAAAATGTTTTTGTGTGAGAAACATATTTTATATTTGGGTTTGTAATTGTTTTACCTTTTTAGGAAAAAAAAAAAAGGGGGGGGTGCTTCCATTTTGGGTTTCTGTCCCCCCCCCACTCTACAGGCTGTCATAAAAAGGGGCAGCTTTGCGGTTGGGTGTTTTTTTTTTTTTTTCTCTTAATTAATGGGGCGGTGACCCGTGAAGGCCTGATTGGCTCGATTGAGAGGTAAAGTAGGATAGGATCCCCCGATTTGGGAACCCGTGAAAGTCGTGGGGCCCTTAAAAATGTTCTGATCATGATATGTGAACCGAGAGTCTAAAAGTTTTTTCTGTACAAACAACACAACACACCGTTTTTCATAAAATGCACCGCTAGGGTTGTGACCCGTGATGCGCTGTGTGCAAAGGGGACCCTGGGGGCCCCCCCTTGTTGGGGGGGCCATTCAAAAAGGGGCTGCTTCCCCCCGTAGTTACGCCACTGGTACACATGGATTTGGATGGATTTGATGCTGAATTTAGAAGCAGATTTGTATATATTATGTTAGGATTCAGCAATGAAATTCAGAGCTTTATCTACCTCAAAATTTACGTCACTTGGTTCTGTTTAGAACCGAAACGTTGCTGCTGTTGGGTAAACAAATTTGTTTCATTTTTTGGAGTCATTTGCTGACCGTGATCCAGGTCTGATTGGCGTGCATTCAGTGTCAAAATCCGCGTCAGAAGTAAAAATCTGCAGTCAAATACCTTTTTTGCGGCTTTTGCTGCAGATTACCCATGTATTTAGGGATTACCTAAACCCCCAGCGAGGATGATTTGTGCCAGAATATGGCAGAGGCTGGAGTAGTCACATGGAGCGATACATTACCTCTAGGAACTTGTAAAGAGGGACCAGCAAAGCTTTTCTATAAGAGCGCCTTCAGGTTCTTGAAACTGAAAAGAAATCATGCATATCTGTGTTGCAGTTTTTCTGGTGGAAAGTTTTAGCAGCAAACCTGCCTCATTTCTAGGAACACCAACTGTATATGACGTTTTATAACTTGAATAAATATATTTTCATGTTCCACAGCTCTGTAATATGTAAGTACGGTGCCAATAACATGTCTTGTATGGTTTCGCTGTCTAAGTGCTGTGCATGATGGTATTGTTAGAGCACTGTCTGCCACAGTTGCTTTCCCATTTACTTACTGTTTAAGTAAATGATGACAATACTGACATCTGGTGAGAAATGCAAAAACTGCAACCATGATTTGATAATTTATTTTATGTGGCAGTAAGTCAAAATGAAAAAAAACCCTTTAAAAATAAATAAAAAAGGGCACCAAACAGCTTTTAAAAATTATTATTCTAGCATTTCTTTTGACAAGATCATTTAACTGATCACACAGAAATAATAATAATAATAAGAATAATAATAAATAATAATATTTGCTCCATAAATAACCACAATAATGCTTGAATATATTTGGTACTCCCATTCAGGTCTATGGGAGAGTCCTGATTACCTCTCTGTTCATACCAGAGAGGTTTTGGGACTCGTTTAGGAAATAGGTGCAGGTCCCAGAAGTGGCACCCAGAACCTTGATATCGTAGCGACATGCCATTAATGTCTGTAATGAGACAAACCCTTTAAGATTAGTAAACACAACTGGAGGACTTATACTTCTTCTTCCTAGACTTACAAGAGAAGATTTTCCAGCAATTGCATAACATCCTGGGCATTCAGTACATTTATTAACACTTACTTTTTATTTCATCATTTCAAAAGACAGGTATGCATGGTGTGCATCTTCATACAGAACTGGCTGAAGCATTTCGGCTGCTGCCTTAGGCCATGTTCACACGGCTTAAAATGGGCCGTATTTTGGTCAGTAATTACGCGCCGAAGTGCGCAAATTACGCGCTGAAAACGGCCCATTCATTACGGTAATTCACAGTTCTCATAGAGAACTATGGATCACGTCTCCTCTCCCCGCCCGGCGAAGCCGTCGGGCGGGGAGATAATTGACATGTCACTTTCTAGCGGCGTATACGCGCCGCTAGCAGTGATAGTCTGTGGGCCGGCGAAGTGCCAGCCCCCCTGCTTACTCCCCCGCTCCCACCCCTCCCCCGTCCACACGGCGTAATTGCGGGGTGTAATTACGTCCCGCAATTAAGCCGTGTGAACATAGCCTTAGTTGTAGCACATTAAAAAAAGCATTTAGGAAGCTGTGATATAATGGGGATGGGAACCAAGGGTAACCCCACAATATCCAATAGTAAATTAATCTATATTCTGGTTACCTTTGTCCCTATTAACCCCTTACATATCTGCTTTCCCATGAAAAGTTACATCACAAATCTTAGTAAAATACTTTTAGAATGGGAGTCTAGTAATGTGTCTAAACACTATAACGCTATTCTATTCGTGCTATATAATCAGTATTGGCAGGGCCATGTAATACCCCCCTGTAACCAGACAGTAGCCCCAGCAGTGATGATAGTTACCCCTGTAGCCAGATGGTTGCCCCTGTAGCCATGTAATACCCCAATGTAACCAGATAGTAGCCCCAGCAGCCATGATAGTTGCCCCTGTAGCCACGATAGTTGCCCTTGTAGTCAGTTACCCCTGTAGCTATGATAGTTGCCCCTGTAGCCAGTTGCCCCTGTAGCCCTGCTAGTTGCCCCTAGAGTCAGTTGCCCCCGGTAGCCAAATGCCCCGGTAGCCCTGCTAGTTGCCCCTAGAGTCAGTTGCCCCCTGTAGCCAATTGCCCCTGTAGCCCTGCTAGTTGCCCCTAGAGTCAGTTGCCCCCTGTAGCCAAATGCCCCTGTAGCCCTGATAGTTGCCCCTGTAGTCCTGCCAGTTGCCCCTGTAGCCAGATGGTTGCCCCTGTAGCCATGTAATACCCCCCTGTAACCAGATAGAAGCCCCAGCATCCATGATAGTTGCCCTTTTAGTCAGTTACCCCTGTAGCTATGATATTTGCCCCTGTAGCCAGTTTCCCCTGTAGACATGCTAGTTGCCCCTGTAGCCCTGCTAGTTGCCCCTAGAGACAGTTGCCCCCTGTAGTCAGTTGCCCCTGTAGCCAGTTGCCCCCTGTAGCCAGTTGCCCCCTGTAGCCAGCTGCCCCCTGTAGCCCTGCTAGTTGCCCCTGTAGCCCTGCTAGTTGCCCTGTAGCCAATTGCCCCCTGTAGCCCTGCTAGTTGCCCCTGTAGCCAGTTGCCCCCTGTAGCTAAGTATAACAACATAAAAAAACGTACTTACCTTTCCAGGATCCCCGCAGCGTGTCCAGGTCCTGGGAGCCTGGATTCAGTGTAAGCGGCGTGACGTCATCACGCCGCTTACACTCAGCTCCCGCGGGCTCCTGGGACGGGAGCTGAGACTGAGCATCGCAGGGGGCGCAGTGAAAGCCGTGTGCCCTCTGTGACTCTGTGTATGTATCAGTGCTGAGCACTGATACATACAGGGGAGGATGCAGGAGGGGAGCGATCCGTCCTGCCTCCTCCCTGTATCGGCAGCTGCACTAAGTGTGTGCAGCTGCTGGCTTTGACTCTGCACGGCCATAGGAACAGCCCTGAGTATTGGTATAAAATATCCTGTCTGATGTTAAGCCCCCGTGGCTGTCTTGTCCCTAGAGTAAAAATCCACTTGACTGAGGACTATCCTTCGTATATTTCCACCCCTGATAGGCTTAAGGCTATGTTCACTCTATGAGAACTATGGATTTCCGTAATTTCGGCGCACATCTCGCTCGTACTAGAGCGCAAATATGATGCGAAATGCGCGCCTAAATTAGCCCGTGTGAACATACCTTTATACCTACCTTCTTAATGGATGGTCTATGTACCTGCTTAATGAGAGGCCTTTATACTTAACTACTTACTAGGGGGTACATACCTATTTATTTTACAAACACTGATCCAAAATGAAAATGCATTGCTCACGTGGGATACATTATGCCATGTATTCCTGGAGTATGAAGCGCAAGGATAGCTTCTGGGACCCATGATGCTATATATATATATATCTAAAAGTATTCATAAATCCAGCACCTTCAGAAATGTTTCTTAAAATAGTACTGTTTATTTCATTTTCTTAAAATAAGTTTCCATAGTTCATTTGAAACACAAGATCATAGCATACGCAATGATTTAGAGCATCAAGCTCGAAATGCGTATGCTGTGATCTTGCATTTCAATTGAACTATGGAAACTTATTTTTAACAAAATTAAATAAAGAATACTATTTTAAGAAACATTTCTGAAGGTGCTGGATTTATGAATACTTTTGGATATACCTATTCATCTACTGGGGGACTTATTTAATGACCTTTCTACTTAATAAGGGGCCTATATATCTACCTACTTAATGAGGGGCTTTTATACCTACTTAACTATTGGTGGCCTATATACCTACCTATTTAATGTGTCACCTTTATACCTACCTACTGTGGGACCTCTATACCTACTTAAATGGGTTGTCTCACCATACTGTTTTACAGGGCTACAAACAGCTTTAGATTCATGCTTCCTGTCTGTTCCTGGTTAGGCTGTGGGTGGTTGTATAGCAGTGATCAGCATATCAGCTCTATATTCCCAGCTCTTCTAATGGCACTGACATGATAGCAGAAAATGTAATCTATAGTGCGGAGGACTTCAGAGCTCAATGTTAACAATCACAAGTAATTAATCTCCTTTGTTTGTTAGAGATAACACACTTTGTTCTCAAGCAGAGAGGGAAGGGGAGAACAGGACGGAAACCAGATAAACCTGTGTGCACTCAGAGCAAATAAAATAATCTCTTATCTCCTGACCAGGGAAAAATCAAAAGAGGAATGTATTTGGAAATAATAATAAGAATGAAGAGAGAGCGTTTTTTAAGGCATTTTTATTACTTTCTGCAAAGTCAAAAGTTTACATACACTAAGATTACTATGCCTTTAAACAATTTGGGAAAGCCCAAATGATGATGCCATGTCTTTGGAAGCTTCTGTGTCTTAGAGACACAGCTGTGGATGTATTTTAAAGCACACCAGAAACACACTGCTTCTGTGTGTAACATCATGGGAAAGTCTAAAGAAATCAGCCAAGATTTCAGAAAGATAATTGTGGACTTGCATAAGTCTGGTTCATTCTTGGGTGCAATTTCCAGATACCTGAAGGTGCCTCATTCAGGTGTACAATTATACGCAAGTACAAACAAGATGGGAATGTCCAGCCAACATACCGCTCAGGAAGAAGACGTGTTCTGTGTCTCAGAGATGAACGTGCTTTGGTCCGACATGTGCATATTAACTCAAGAACAAAGCAAAAGACCTTGTAAAGATGATGGTGGAAGTTGGTAAAATTTTGTCAATATCCATACTGAAACAAGTGCTGTATGAACATGGGCTGAAAGGCCACTCTGCAGGGAAGAAGCCATTACTAGAAAAGAAACATATAAAAGCCAGATTAATGTTTGCACACAGGAACAAAGACCTACATTTTTGTGGACATGTCCTGTGGTCTGACGAAACAAAAATTTAACTGTTTGGCCATAATGACCATTGTTACTTTTGGAGGAAAAAGAGAGAAGGTTGGAAGCCTAAGAACACCATCACATCTGTGAAACACAGGGGTGGCAGCATCATGTTGTGGGGTTGTTTTGCTGCAGGAGGGACTGGTGCACTTCACAAAATAGATGGCATCACGAGGAAAGAAGATTATGTGGCAATACTGAAGCAACATCTCAAGACATCAACCAGTAAGTTAAAGCTTGGACGGAAATGGGTCTTCCAAATGGACCATGACCCGAAGCATACTGCCAAACTGGTTACAAAGTGGCTTAAGGAAAACAAAGTCAATGTTTTGGAGTGGCCATCACAAAGCCCTGGTCTCAATCCTATTGAAAATTTATGGGCAAAGCTGAAAAGGCAGATGCGAGCAAGGTGACCTACAAACCTGGCTTAGTTAAACCAGTGCTGTCAGGAGGAATGAGCCAAAATTCCTGCCAACTATTGTGAGAATCTTGTGGAAGGATATCCAAAACGTTTGACCCAAGTCATACAGTTTAAGGGCAATGCTACCAAATACTAATGAAGTCTATGTAAACTTTTGACTTTGCAGAAAGTAATAAAAATGCCTTAAAAATGATCTCTCAACATTCTGGCATTTGGCAAATGTAAATAATTTTGGTAATCCTAATTGAGCTAAAACGGGTAAGGTTTATTCTGATTTATGTCAGATAGTGAGAAAAACATGCATATGTGTCTTTTTCTGTAATGTATGGAAACTTCTGGTTTCAACTATATATAACCACCTAATTATTTAAGGGGGTCTATGTACCTACTTATTGGGGGGCCTACATACCTACCTTTCTACTGAGTGAGGGGCTTCTATACCTACCTACTTTTTGGGGGGGTGTCTACCTACTATGTGGGGAAACAAAAGACTAAAACTAGGTACACAAATTGGAGCCCCATAGCTGCCCAGGGACAATTTTACTGTTAGGGGTGTTATGGATGGGGAGTTTGTGCAGAGGTGGGAATAGGTAAGGAGGTGTTGGAAAAGTACATAAGATGTTTGTAGGGTAAATTCTGCAGGGACCAGTCTAGCCAGATGGAGAATAAAATGGAAAGACAAAAAGTCCCAACAGAGAAGACGTCTCCTCTGAGTCCCTGGATGTCAGGAGTTATTTTGCCTCTGTGTTGGATCAGTGCTGTATTTACTGTCATGTGATGGTGACCACCAGTGATCTGACCACTATGTGGTCTCTTTATGGCAGTGTTATGTTGTAAGTGGCAGCATACACTGGTCCTCGATTGTAAAGCAAGCCCTGACTCTGTAATTAGGGGTTTCACTTTTACTTTCTTGCTTGTGTTGTGGGGACTAGCGGTCACAGAGGCAGGCACAAGCGGGTAGGTTGCAACAAGAATACAGGGTTTTATTTTTCACCGAAAAAAAAACAACCGTAATAACATAAAGTCTATTGTAGCAGGCTTACTTCAGCCGTATAACACGCAGCAAAACAAAGGTTAAGTCCAACATCAAAAGGAAACCAAACATGTACTCCACCGTGTGGCTGGTGGACTCTCTTGGTAGAAGACCCACAGGTCTGTTTCAGGGGTCGGTAACAGACTCCTCTCTCCTGCTCAGCACCCTCTGGAGACAAGTGCTTCCAAACACTCTTTTAGCATCAGGTTGACTCTCTCACCTGGTCTCATCCTGCACAGGCTTTAAAGGCCTAGGGATACCGGTAAAGCCTGGACCGGAGGAGTGAACGGCCTCCCTCCCATGCTACAGCCGTTCAGAAAAAACAGCCCAATAAAGCTGCACAGCAGCTATACTAAAATACATAAACATCTAAGTAACCTATGGTTACTTAACTATACTGCTGTTTTCCCCCCACCAAGGTCCGGTTCCGTGGTGGGCCCCACTAGTGCAGTTCTCCTGCTGTCCTTCAGACTTTTGAAAAGGCCAGGATGTACCACTGGACTGGAACTTCCCTACTATTTGTAGCATCCTACCAGGCCCATATCTTCCATCACCTAACTTCCCTGCTGGTAGCTTACACATCCCCACCCCACTGCCCAAGGCCAGGGGACTGGGCACTTGAACCCACCAGACAGTGTAGTCTTGACAAGGCATCAGCCTTTATATGATGTTTCCTAGCCCTGTGTTCTACCACAAATTTGAAATCCTACAGTGCCAGGATCTTGTCACCCTTGCGTTATTGCCCTTGTTTCGGTACATCCACTGTAACGGGGCATGATCTGTCACCAACCTGAATTTTCTCCCTGCCAGATAGACTCCAAAGCCCACTTTATCGCCAGACACTCCCTTTCTACTATGGAATAGTTCCTTTCACAGGATGTGAGCTTCCTACTTAAATATGTGATGGGATGCTCCTCTCCATTCACCTCCTGTGACATGACTGCGCCCAACCCCACCTCTGAGGCGTCTGTCTGGATAACAAAATCTTTAGTGAAGTCCGGGGCCACCAACACCGGCTGGCTACAGAGGGCTTTTTCCAGGGCCTGAAATGATTTCTCTGCCTCCTCAGACTATTTCACCATCACTGCCTTCCTCCCTTTTGTTAGGTCGGTCAGCGGGGCTGCAACTGAAGCGACGTTCGGCACGAACCGGCGGTAGTAGCCGACAATCCCCAGGAATGCTCTCAACTGCTTTTTTGTAAGGGGTTGTGGCCACCTCTGAATTGCCTCTACTTTATTTATTTGCCGTCTTATTGTGCCCCTACCCACAATATACGCCAAGTATCGGGCTTCTTCCAGCCCAATGGTGCATTTCTCAGGGTTAGCCGTTAACCCTGCCTCCCTGAGTGAGTTGAGTACTGCCTGTACCTTGCTGAGATGGGACTCCCAGTCAGTACTGAAAATGACAATATCATCTAGATAGGCAGATGCGTACCTGGTATGGGGTTTTAGAATCTTATCCATTGCCCTCTGAAACGTAGCTGGGGCCCCCTGTAACCAAAAGGCATCCTGGTGTAGTGGAACAGCCCCTCTGGAGTGGAGAAGACAGTTTTCTCTTTGACAGGGGAATCTGCCAGTAACCTTTAGTAAGGTCCAGTGTTGTTATATACCTGGCTGACCCCAGTCTTTCAATCAGTTCATCCACCCGGGGCATCGGATAGGAATATCACTTAGATACCTCATTTAGTTGGTGGAAATCGTTACAGAACCGCCAAGTCCCATTTGGCTTAGGCACCAACACAATGGGGCTAGACCACCCGCTTTTGGACTCTTCAATGATGCCCAGGGCCAACATGCGCCTTACTTCCTCAGAGACTGCCTGTCTCCGAGCTTCCGGGATTCGGTAGGGTTTGACATGAACTTTTACCCCAGGGTCTGTAAATATCTCGTGCTGTACCACATCTGTAGTGCCTGGAAGGTCGGTGAAGATGTCCCTGTTACGCTGTAGCAACTCCCAGGTCTCCTGTCTTTGATGTTTGGACAGGGCGTCCCCTATGACAACCTTCCTAATATCTGACTGTGCTTCCACTTGGGCTGTCAGGGACACTACTAGGGCCTCTCTGTCATGCCACGGCTTTATTAAATTTATGTGGTATAGTTGAAAGGGTTTTCTCCTCCCTGGCTGATGTATTTTATAATTTACCTCTCCAACTCTCTCTACCACTTCATAAGGTCCCTGCCATTTAGCCAGGAACTTACTCTCGACCGTGGGAACCAGGACCAATACGCGGTCCCCAGGGTTAAACTGCCTAACCCTAGCGGCCCTATTGTATACCCGACTCTGTGACTCCTGTGCCCTCCGCAGGTGCTCCTTCACAATGGGCATTACACGGCTGATGCGATCCTGCATCTGGGCGACGTGTTCTACAACACTTTTGTAGGGGGTAGCCTCACTCTCCCATGTCTCTTTGGCGATGTCCAGCATACCCCTAGGGTGTCTCCCATACAACAATTCAAACGGGGAAAACCCCGTGGAGGATTGAGGAACCTCTCTGATGGAGAATAGAAGGTATGGCAGCAGACAATCCCAATCCCTCCCATCCTTTTCTACCACCTTTCTCAACATCCCCTTCAGGGTTTTATTAAATCTCTCAACTAATCCGTCAGTTTGAGGATGATACACCGAGGTCCTCAGTTGTTTAATGTGCAAAAGTCTACACAGGTCCTTCATTAACCTAGATATGAAGGGTGTCCCCTGGTCTGTTAGGATTTCCTGTGGCAAACCCGTTCTAGAGAAGACCTGCATTAACTCTCGGGCAATACACTTCGAGGACGGGTTTCTTAGGGGAATGGCCTCTGGATATCTGGTAGCATAATCTAGTATGACTAGAATGTACTGGTGGCTCCGAGCAGACTTGACTAAGGGCCCTACGAGATCCATAGCGATTCGTTCGAAAGGCACCTCGATAATGGGGAGGGGAACTAACAGGCTCCTGAAATGGGACATAGGAGCGGTTAGTTGGCACGTGGGGCAGGACTTACAGTAAAACCGTTTAAATACCCGCTCTTGCGTTTTCTCCGCCCCCAAGTGTCCCCCTAGCACATGACTGTGAGCCATATCCAGTACCACCCTCCTATAGGGTACCGGCACCAACAGTTGTTCCACAATTTCCCCTTGTATCTCTACAACCCGATACAGCAAATCATTCTGTACAGCAAAATGCAGAAACCTTTTCTCGGCGTTCGGCTCTTGTGGCATCTCATTTAGTACCGTTACCTGGTCCCATGCATTCTTTAGGGTGAGGTCTCACAACTGAGCCGTGCCAAAGTTCTCAAGTGAAACCTCCAGGTCCGTTATATTCTGCTCCGAGGCGGAAAACTCTTCCTCGTCTCCTGCCAATACAGCTAACGGGAAGTTATGAGTAACATCAGTGGTCACCCCTACCGCATCATAATGCACATCCTCTGTTAGTGGAACTGGACTGAGGGTTTGGGGACTCACAGCCCTCATAGCGTCAGTTGGGGTTGTGGGCCAAAGTTCCCAGAACAGGGGAAAGTCCTTCCCAGGATTAGGGGATGTAGTAAGTCTGTTATGATGCCCCTTCATGGCTCGAGTGTCCCGCAACAGTCTCGATAGTCACTGGCGGCAGTGGGTAGTGCTTCGTGGCCCCATGAATGCAGACCACCCCCACCCATTTTTCCGGGGTAACCAGGTCATGCGGAATGGCAGCTCGCAAGAGGATAACTAGGCTGCCAGAGTCCAACAGGGCCAAACCCCACTGACCCCATTCACTGGACACGGCATTCCTGAGGGCCTGGGTCTGGCAGGGGCAAAGCACTACAGGCAGGGTGAGCAAACATGGAGAGGTGACGGGTGGCACCACACTCCATACGCTCCTCCTGCTGGGGACAGTGCGCTGCAATATGCCCAATTGTTAGCACATCCAACAGCGCACTTCTGCTCAGCCACCCAGGGGGTTTTCAAGGGGTGAAAGTACCTTCTCTGAGCCCACCAACCTCTCTCTTCTGGGTGGACCACCCCGACTCTGTCTCCGGTCACGGTTCCCCTGGTCGTCGGCGGAGAAAGCTTTGACGCTCGGCCCCTGGAAGCAATCCCCGGAGCGCCCCGCGGACTGTTGGGCTTTACTTTCGGGCCCCAGAGAGAACTCTGCAGTGGTGTACCGCTCCACGAGGGCAATCAGCTGGTCCAGCGTCTTGGGGTCTCCCTTGGCATCTAAACGATGTAGCTCTCGTGGTAGTCCACTTGCGTAGCGGTCCATGACGATCCGGTCTACGATGGCGGACGGACTCAGCCCCTCAGGTTGCAGCCACTTGCGCACAAGGTGTAGAAGATCAAACAGCTGGAAGCGGGGTGGCTTATGCTTCTCAAACCACCAATCATGGACTCTGCGAGCCCACACCGCTAGGGTGACTCCCAGCCTGGCCATAATCTCTGCCTTAAGGAGGTCATAGTCCTTGGCTTGCTCTGTAGTGAGGTCAAAGTAGGCCTTCTGCGGCTCCCCGACAAAATAGAGCGCCAGAACTTCCGTCCATACGGCACCGGGAGTTTCTCTCTTTCCGCCAGCCCTCAAACACTGCCAGATACGCCTCTACGTCATCTCAGGGGTCATCTTTGCAGGGCGCGCTGCACTGCCTTTTTACTGTGCACAGCCCCCGAAACATCCTCCGTCCTCTGGGCAGAAACATTGACTCTGAGTGCTGCAATCTGTTCCAGCAACAGACAGTTAGTTTCTTGCTGGTTGGCATTGGCCAGGTGCTTGCATAGTTCCTCCATTGCTGTGGACTGGTTAGGCAGGAATGTAGCGGCCTTCACCCAGGACATAGAATTTTACAAAAAAACGTATAAAAAGTCCAAAACGTGTGCTGCTGTTACCCTTAGCAACCAGTGCCAATAGCAACCTCCACCATATGTGGGGACTAGCGGTCACAGAGGCAGGCACAAGCGGGTAGGTTGCAACAAAAATACAGGGTTTTATTTTTCACCGGCAAAACAAACAGCAGTAATAACATAAAGTCTATTGCAGCAGGCTTACTTCAGCCGTATAACACACAGCAAAATAAAGGTTAAGTCCAGCATCAAAAGGAAACCAAACATGTACTCCACCGTGTGGCTGGTGAACTTTCTTGGTAGAAGACCCACAGGTCTGTTTCAGGGGTCCGTAGCAGACTCCTCTCTCCTGCTCAGCACCCTCTGGAGACAAGTGCTTCCAAACACTCCTTTAGCATCAGGTTAACTCTCTCACCTGGTCTCTTCCTGCACAGGCTTTAAAGGCCTAGGGATACCGGTAAAGCCTGGACTGGAGGAGTGAACGTCCTCCCACCCACGCTACAGCCGTTCAGAAAAAACAGCCCAATAAAGCTGCACAGCAGCTATACTAAAATACACAAACATCTAAGTAACCTATGGTTACTTAACTATACTGCTGTTTTCCCCCCACCAAGGTCCGGTTCCGTGGTGGGCCCCACTAGTGCAGTTCTCCTGCTGTCCTTCAGACTTTTGAAAAGGCCAGGATGTACCACTGGACTGGCTTCCCTGGAACTTCCCTACCATTTGCAGCATCCTACCTGGCACATATCTTCCATCCACTATCTTTCCTGCTGGTTGCTTACAGTGTTTATAGTGGTGTTTATTTTACAAAGTGGCGAAGTCCATAGCTAAGGGAAAATTTGGCAGTGGATATTGTATGTGGGCTGGTGGGGGCTTTGTGCCATGGTTTCTTTTTATCTGCAGTTCGGCCCTAGTTAAAGTTTCAGTAAGACAGATAAAAGCAAAAAAAAATATATAGATCCTTCTGGTGAGACAGAGGGGGGAGTGACCACCAGCCTGGCCACTGCTCTTAGAGCAGAGATGGGTTCAGTAACCTAGGAAAACAAAAACAAGCTGGAAAAATAGACTTGCTGTATCTTTGAAATTAAGCAAAATCAGACCAGCAATATATTTGGTAATTACCTTTACCTATATGTTTCAAGCTAATCATTGGAGTTTAGGTAAGAAGCTTATCAATTATCAGAAAAAAACTGGAGGGAAGTACCAACTTTTATTTACAAAATAACCCTCACATATAGAGTAGAATTATCATTGGTGTCGTTGGAGCTCCATCTTCAGGCTCCCTGTTATCCCCTAGTTTTGATATAAATCATACCATTCAACTTTTAGATTGCAAAGAGGGACACGTCAAGGCACACCTCCAAGTACATTACACCACCCCAGGACATGCCTCTAACCGTAACCAAACACATGACATCACATCAGGACATGCCTTTAACCAAACCCCATCTAACAGAATCATGCTCCACCCACTCCAGTAGACCATCGCCAACACAACAGCGATGTTACTGGGGTCTATAAAGATGTATTTATATAAAGTAATGTATTGTATATACAGAAAGCCATACAAATAGCTGTCAGACAATGTTCTATGGATGATACCTTTATATAATGGTCATATAGTGGCCACATAATACCTCTGTACAAGGATAAAATATCACTGTGCTGTTACTATACAAACCAAGATAAATTATCAATGATACCACTATACAAAGATCAAATAATACTGCATTGTGACCACATCTCACCACCACATATAATACCACAATACTGTTTCTGAATATAAACCATTACAATACTATCAATATTCCAGACATACAGTGACCATATGGGGATAGATACCATTGTACACATCTGCTCTGCAGATACATATTACCGCTATACAGTGACCATATGGGGGTAGTTACCAGTTATACGCAGACTCTCTGCAAACATATACACCGTGCAGTTACATCCAGTGACTCACAGGTGACCTCTTCTTGAATGGGTCCATCCACTGCAGACCGCCATGGTGACTTCTTCCGTCCACAGTTTGTCCCTGCATTATTAACCACACAAACATTTTACAAAGACCATATGGGGGTAGTTACCAGTTATATGCAAAGATATCCCCACTCTGCACCCTATCTAAAAGTAAATTAATTGCACTTCTTGGTAGCTAAACCCACCGCTGATGCTCTTCTTGTACAATTACCTTATCAGTTTTTGATGCATTTCCTCATATGCAGGGCTCTTCATGGGAATAGGTTAAGGGTGTCACCAAATATTCAGAACATAATTTTTTTTCTCCACTGGACAACTCCTTTAACCCTTTAAAAAGTAGGACTGAAAAGGCCTTAATGACCAACAAAACCTTTAGTTTTTGCCTCCCTGAGTTTCAACAGTCATCACTTTTTTTTTCAATTACGCAGTTGTATGAGGACTTGTTATAGGCGGGAAAAGTTGTATTTTTGGGAAGTAGTCTTTAGGAGTTTTCTCACCATGCAGTTTTACAGGGTCACAAGCAGCTTCAGGCTCACTATACCTCGTGGGGCTGTGGGTGGTTCTATAGCAGTGATTAGCATATCGGCTCTGCTGTTTCTAGCTGAGCCATTACATAAACATTAACCCCTTAACGTCGGAGCCAGTTTTGGCGCCTCTGCAGAGCCCCATTTTTTAAATCTGGCATGTGTCACTGTACATGAGAATAACTTTTTGACACTTTAACCTGTCCATGTGATTCAGAGATTGTTTTCTCGTTAACCATTGTGCTTTAAGATAGTAAGAAATTTTGGTCCAAAAAAGTCCTTGTTTATTTGTGAAAAATATCAAAGAATCGTGAAAAATTTTAAAAATTTACCATTTTCAAACTTCAAAAATTTCTGTGCGTAAGACAGATAGTTATTCCACTCAGAATAGCTTATAACTAGCATCAACCATATGTCTACTGTAGGTTGCCATCTTTTTTTTAAATGTCTTTTTTTTATTTACGTCATTAGGGGGCTTAGAAATTTAGTACTAATTTTCAAGAAAATTTGCAATATACATTTTTTTAGGGACCAGTTCTAAAGTGATTTTGATTGGCCTGTATGTTAGATACCCCCATAAATTACTTCATCTAAGAAACTACACCCCTTAAAGTATTGAAAACAGCATTTAGGAAGTTTATTAACCCATTTGGTGTTTCACAGGAATTAAAGCAAAGTGGAGGTGAAAATTCAAAATTTCACTTTTTTTTTGCAGATTTTCAATTTGTATCCATTATTCACAAGAACACAGTAGATGTGATCAGAGAAATGCAACTTAATATTGATTCCCCAGATTCTGCTGTTTTCAGAGATATCCCATATGTGGGCTTAGTGCACAGATTTGGCTCAACCACAAGCCCCAGAGTAGGAGGAGCACCTACCGGACTCTGGGGTCTCATTTTCATTACGATTTTATTTATGTGCCATTTCAGGATTGCAGATGCCCAAAGGTGCTAAAACTTAATAAAGACCCCATATTGGAAACTATACCCCTTATGGAATATATCCAGGGGTGTAGTGAGTATATCGACCCAACAGATGTTTAACAATTTTTTTAGTGTTAAGCTGTGAAAATTAAAAATGTTATTTTTTTCCAACAATCTGCAATTTTAGCTGAAAATGTTTCATTTTTACAAGGAATCCTGGAAAAAAAGCACCCAAAATTTTGTCACGCAATTTTTTCCAAGTTCAGCAATACCCTACATATGGGTGTAAACTGCTGTGTAACGCAGGAGTGGATTCGCTGGGCCAAAGCAAGCGATGAGAGCTAAGCCACGCCAGGGAACGGAGTCTACGTAGCCCCCGGTTTTCACCAGAGCCCGCCGCAAAGCGGGATGGACTTGCTGCGGCGTGAGGCTACCAGGTCGTTACCCCTGACGTGACTGGCTTGCGATGGCGGCCGGGGTACAGCGAGGTACAAAGACGTAATCCAGAGATATAGTCGGGGACAGGCAGAAGGTCAGGGCAGGCGGCAGAGGTTCGTGGTCAGAGACAGGCAGACGGTCAGGGCAGGCGGCAAACAGGCAAGGTCAGGAAACGTAAGCAGGCGGACTGGTACACGGGTAATCAGGACAGAACAGCAATACACTCTAGACACACGGTAAACACACCAACAAACTGGCAGAGAGTGCTGGGGGCGTGTACCTTATATAGGACCAGCGGCCGTCAATAACCAATTAACGGCGCGCTGGCCCTTTAAATCCAGTCCAGCCGTCGCGCGCGTGTCTTAAGCAACGGGTACGCGCGTGGCGGTTGTCAGAGCCGGAGACAGGAGCAGGGACTGGTGAGTACGGGGTTTCCAGCCCAGAAGCAGAAGGACCACGGCTGCGGGCAGCCGCTGCACCCGCACCGGACCCCGTAAGCGCAGGGGGACGGCCGCTGCGAGCCGTGGCGCCGAGCGCCGTGACAGTACCCTCTCTCCCCCCTTAGCTCTCCCCGTGTTCCTTTGGAATTTACAGAGGAGATCAGGGGACAGGTTGGCTTCAGGTTCCCATGAACGCTCCTCCGGACCGAAGCCCTTCCAGTCAATAAGGAAGAACCGCTTCCCCCTCACCGTCTTCTCCGCCAGCACCTCCTTGACCTCAAAGATGTTATCTGTATTAGCAACAGGAGAAGGCGAGACAGATCTACAGGAGAAGCGGTCCCTTGAGGAGGGACACGTGAAACGCGTTCGGAATACGTAGAGTCGGGGGCAAGCGGAGCTTATAGGAGACTGGGTTCAGTTGCCGAAGTACCACAAAAGGACCCAAGTACTTGGGACCCAACTTGTAGCTTGGCACCTTAAAGCGGATGTACTTCGCGGATAACCAAACCCTATCGCCTGGCTCAAATAGGGGCGGGGGCCTGTCAGCCTGACGCTTGGTGCGGGCAGAAGCTCGTAGCAGGGCTTGTCGTGTGAGTTTCCAGAGAGCCTTGATGTCCTTTACTTGGGCATCCACGGCAGGAACAAGAGACCCCAGCGGATTCCGAATCTAAAGAGTCATAAGAAAACTCTGCCCAGGGG
Source organism: Phyllomedusa bahiana (assembly GCA_025379985.1). Classification (NCBI taxonomy): domain Eukaryota; kingdom Metazoa; phylum Chordata; class Amphibia; order Anura; family Hylidae; genus Phyllomedusa; species Phyllomedusa bahiana. The sequence continues at coordinate 210,731 of JAODAL010000634.1, read as the reverse complement.
AGAAGATCGGACCAGTTATCCTGACGAGCGGACACAAAGTGCTGCAAGTAGGTACCCAACACCTGGTTAACCCGCTCTACCTGCCCGTTAGTTTGAGGGTGGTATGCAGATGAAAAATCCAGCTGAATCTGCAACTGACAGCACAGAGCCCGCCAAAATTTAGCAATAAACTGGACTCCCCTGTCAGAGACAATATGCAAAGGGAGACCGTGCAAGTGGAAAATGTGATGGAAAAAATGTTGGGCCAGCTGGGGGACAGAGGGTAACCCAGGCAGTTACCCAGGGATAAAGTGAGTCATTTTGGAGAAACGATCGGTCACCACCCAGATGACCGTGTTTCCAGATGAGGGCGGGAGATCTGTGACAAAGTCCATGGCGACATGGGTCCAGGGTTTTTCCGGCACAGGGAGAGGCAGCAGGAGGCCCGCGGGTTTGAGGCGAGGAACCTTATTTCGGGCACAGGAGGAGCAGGCCAGCACAAAGTCCCTGACATCTTGAGCAAGGGTGGGCCACCAGTAATAACGGGAAACCAGCTGAAGAGACTTATGGACTCCTGGATGCCCAGCAGTTCGGGAAGAATGTCCCCACCTCAGGATTCTGGGCCGCAAGGCAGGGCGCACATACGTCTTCCCGGGGGGCAAGTGTTGAAGATCCACGGGGGCAGCCGCAACGAGCCGTTCAGGAGGAACTATGTGCTGTGGAGGAGACTCAAGACCCACCGTATCCGAGGCACGAGATAGGGCGTCGGCTTTGACGTTCTTCCCGGCTGGCCGAAAGTGTAGCAGGAAGTTAAAACGGGCAAAAAAGAGCGACCATCTGGCCTGCCGGGGATTCAGGCGTTGAGCCGACTGAAGATATAGGAGGTTTTTATGGTCGGTGAAGATGTCAATAGGGTGACGAGCCCCCTCCAACAGGTGACGCCACTCTTCCAGAGCCAACTTTATGGCCAGTAACTCGCGATCCCCTATGGTATAATTCTTCTCGGCAGGAGAGAAAGTTTTGGAGAAAAATCCACACATATGCAGTTTACCCGAGGGGGATCTCTGCAGGAGGACAGCACCGGCACCCACCGAGGAAGCATCCACTTCCAGAATGAATGGGCGGTTCGGGTCTGGCGAGACAAGACCAGAGCAGACGTGAATGCCGATTTGAGACTGTTGAAGCCTTCTTGAGCTTTGGGCGGCCAGGATTTGGGATTGCCGTTCTTCTTAGTTAGCGCCACCAGGGGAGCCACAAGCATAGAGAAGTGTGGAATAAATTGTCTATAATAGTTGGCAAACCCCAGGAATCGTTGAATGGCCCGAAGGCCCACCGGTTGTGGCCACTGCAACACTGCGGAGAGTTTTGAAGGATCCATCTGGAGGCCCTTATCAGAGACGATGTACCCTAAAAAGGGTAAGCTGGTACGTTCAAAGAGACACTTCTCTGGTTTGGCAAAAAGCTGATGGGTGCGAAGTCGCCTGAGGACCTGGCGGACGTGGTGGCGATGAGTTACGAGATCCGGAGAAAAGATTAGAATATCGTCCAAGTAGACAATAACACAGCTGTAGAGTAGGTCCCGGAAGATCTCGTTGACAAAGTTCTGAAATACAGCAGGAGCGTTGCAGAGACCGAATGGCATAACCAGATACTCGAAGTGGCCATCCCGCGTATTAAACGCCGTTTTCCACTCATCGCCTTCTCGAATACGAATTAAATTATAAGCACCGCGTAGATCCAGCTTGGAAAATATTTTTGCGCCACGCAGGCGGTCGAAGAGTTCGGAGATCAAGGGCAGCGGGTAGCGGTTTTTTATAGTAATTTTATTTAAGCCCCGATAGTCGATGCAGGGCCGGAGAGACCCGTCTTTTTTCTCCACGAAGAAGAAGCCGGCTCCTGCCGGAGACGAGGACTTACGAATGAAGCCTTTGCGGAGGTTCTCCTTGATGTACTCAGACATCGCCTTAGTCTCCGGGATGGAGAGGGGGTAAACCCGGCCTCTGGGAGGAGTACAGCCAGGTTGCAGGTCAATGGGACAGTCATAAGGCCAGTGTGGAGGAAGCGTTTCGGCCTGTCTCTCCGAAAAGACATCAGCAAAGTCCCAGTATGGCATAGGTAGACCTGGAGGAGGCTTGGCAGACTTCAGGGAGGCGACCTGAGGGGCGAGTTGCGGTTTAGACAGGCAATGTGAGTGACACGCGGAACCCCAATGCATGACTTCACCTGTGCTCCAATCCAAGGTCGGGGTATGGTCTTGCAGCTATGGGAGGCCCAGAAGGATTTCCGAGGAGTATTGAGAAAGGCAAGAAGTTGCAACGTTTCCTTGGGAAGGGCCCCAATCTGCAAGAAGAGGGGGGCAGTACGGAAGCGGATAGCGTCCTTAAGGCATTCGCCACTGACCGAGGAGACGAACACAGGTTTCTGCAACGGAATCACAGGGAGACGAAACCTGGTCACAAGTTCGGGGCTTATGAAGTTTCCTGCCGATCCTGAATCAATAAAGGCGGTGGTGCTGTCCGGTGAAACACCAATACATACGGGCATGGTCAGATGGGGAGAGGCCGCTCTGACACCTAGGGTCGCCTCTCCTATGAACCCTAGGTGCGGAAGTTTTCCGGGCGCACCGGACAGTCCCCAATGAAATGGCCAGAACCGCCACAATAGAAGCACAGCTGCTTCAGACGACGCTGAGAACGTTCCTCCTGGGACAGGTGGGCTCTCTCGACCTGCATAGGTTCCTCTTCAGAGACCATCGGAGGAGGAAGAGGTGACCGCTGGAACGTGGGAGCCAAGCGGGGGAAACGGCGTTTCCCGTTGAAGGCGGAGCTCTTGTTGCCTTTCGGCGAAGCAAATGTCCACCCGGGGGGCTAAATGGATTAGGTCATCCAAAGCAGCTGGTAGATCCCGAGCGGCGAGCTCATCCTTGATTCGCCCCGAGCAGGGGCGTCGCTAGGCTGTTTTATTCGGGGCTCGGGCCCCGAATAAAACACCCTGTGCCCCGAGTCTCCCGGCCGCTGCCGTGGGCCTGGAGCACCGACTGGCTCTTCAGCTGCATGTGCGTCCGCTGGACGCACATGCAGCTGCGGGTTTCTGCGGGGCAGAGAGCGAGCGCTCCCTGCCCCGCAGACAGTGTCGGACCGCAGGTCCGACACCGCGAGGCTGCCGGGTCCTCACAGCGCTGAGGACCCGCCTCGGCCGGCCGCGTCGCGATGATGTGATGTCCTCGCGACGCTGCCTCTCCTCGGGCGCACCGCGCGTCATAGGCAGTGCGCCCGAGGAGCTGCCGGAGGAGCGCGGGCTGAAGAGGACAGAGCGCTCGCCGGGGGAGTTAAGGTGAGTATTAATGTTGTTATTTTTAACGCGTTTACCTGTCTCAGTGCCCCCATATACTCCCTGTGCCCCTATAATGCCTGCCTATGGCCCCCATATCCCTGCCTGTGGCCCCCATATACTGCCTGTGCCCCTATAAGCCTGCCTGTGGCCCTCATACGCCTGCCTGTGGCCACCATATGCTTGCTGTGCCCCTATATGCCTGCCTGTGGCCCCCATATACTGCCCGTGGCCCCATATACTGCCTGTGGCCCCCATATACTGCCTGTGGCCCCCATATACTGCCTGTGCCCCTATATGCCTGCCTGTGGCCCCCATATCCCTGCCTGTGGCCCCCATATACTGCCTGTGCCCCTATATGCCTGCCTGTGGCCCCCATATACTGCCCGTGGCCCCATATACTGCCTGTGGCCCCCATATCCCTGCCTGTGGCCCCATATACTGCCTGTGGCCTCCATATCCCTGCCTGTGCCCCTATATGCCTGCCTGTGGCCCCATATCCCTGCCTGTGGCCCCCATATCCCTGCCTGTGGCCGCCATATACTGCCTCAGTGACCCCATATACTGCCTCAGTGACCCTATATTCTGCCTCAGTGCCCCTATATACCTTCTTGTGGCCCCTATATACTGCCTCAGTGCCCCCATATACTGCCTGTGGCTCCATATACTGCCTCGGTGCCCCTATGTACCTGCCTGTGGCCCCATATACTGCCTGTGCCCCCCTATATACTGCCTTTGGCCCCATATACCTGCCTGTGGCCCCTATATACCTGCCTGTGGCCCTATATACCTGCCTGTGGCCCCATATATCTGCCTGTGGCCCCATATACTGCTTCAGTGCCCCTATATACCTAACTGAGGGGACTGCTATACCTATAATTAAGGAGTTGCTGGAAATGTGAGGATTCTAAGATATTTGTGTCCAAATCTGCAGGGACGAGTATTGGCCGGGAGCAATCAGCATGAAGGTGAGAACCGGATGGAGAAGAAAAGGGAAAGTGAACGACGCTGATCAGAAAAGACGTCTCCGGTGAGTCACTAAATGTAACTGCAGTGTAATCACTTATATGTCTGCAGAGCCTACATACAACTAGTATCTACCACTATCTGGTCCCTGTATGGCGGTAATATATGTCTCTAGGGCCTGTGTGCAGTGGATAGTCACATGTGGGGGTTGCGTTCAGTCAGGGTCTGGCAGGATTATTTGAGCCTTATGTAGTAATAGTTTGGGGTCTTGGTTTTGTAGGAGGGTTTTAGTAACAATCACTTGTCTGGTAGATTTGCTCCATGTGTAGGTGGATGTTTTGGTGACTGTTTAGGGGTATTGTCATATGAAGGTGAGAGAAGTTCTGAAAAAGTAAATTTGTCATTGGTGATTTTTACTGTACAGTGACTGCTGAGGAGATGGACGGGATCTGTGTGGGATGTGCAGAAAATTAGTGACAGGAACAGAAGGTTTTTCTCTGTAAAAAAACATCCGCAGTTCACAATGAGGCGCGAAAAATGTCGTGTGAACCCAGCCCTACCCAGAAAAACACAAAGGGCCCTAGCAACGCCCCTGGCCCCGAGAGGCCTTGCCAAAATGTCGCCACCAACGCTTCGTTGTTCCAGTCCAGCTCCGAAGCGAGAGTGCGAAACTGCACCGAATACTGACCGACCGTGGTGTCGCCCTGACGCAGCCGGAGCAGTGCTGCGGCGGCCGAAGAAGTACGGCCTGGTTCCTCAAAGACCGTGCGGAACCCCTGGAGGAAGGTTTGGAGGTCAGCAGTCAGAGGATCCCCTCAATCCCATAGGGGCGTGGCCCAAGCCAAGGCTTCTCCAGACAAGAGGCTGATTATGAAGGCCACCTTGGCACGCTCTGTAGGGAATTGGCGCCCCATCATCTCGAGGTGGATGGAGCACTGGCTGATGAACCCACGGCACTTCTTGGGGTCTCCATCGTAGCGAGAGGGGAGTGGCAGCTGCAGAGAGGGTCCCGAAGCCGAAGCAGGAAGAGCAATGGATGCTGGAGCAACAGATGCGTGTGCGGAGGCGGCAGCCGGTGGAGGCAGATGGGTCGCAAGGTTCTGCATCATGGCCGCCAGGTGGTTGATACGTTGACTCTGCTGGGCGACAGCTGTCGTGACGTCCCGGAGATCGGGCAGAGGTACCCTGGCGGAATCCATGGCCAGTTTGTACTGTAACGCAGGAGTGGATTCGCTGGGCCAACGCAAGCGATGATAGCTAAGACACACCAGGGAACGGAGTCTAAGTAGCCCCCGGTTTTCACCAGAGCCCGCCACAAAGCGGGATGGACTTGCTGCGGCGTGAGACTACCAGGTCGTTACCCCTGACGTGACTGGCTTGCGATGGCGGCCGGGGTACAGCGTGGTCAGGGCCGGCCTGGGAATAAAAATCAGCCCTGGCACTAAGCCCCCAGCAGCCCACATACAATATCCGCTTAAAAAATTCCCATTGTTCTCGCACCTCACCACTCTCTAAAATAAACTACACTATAAAGCTGCTTTCACACGGAGAGTTTTTGGTGCATTTTGTGCAGAAAGGCAAAGCAGTTAATGCTGAACATTTCTGCACAAAAAAAAAAAACCACATCAAAAAATGCACCAAAACCGCTCCATGTGAGAGCCCCCTACACACAAGTAAAAAAGAAACAGTGGTTCAGAGAAACCCCTGATTCAAAATAGAAGTAAAATGACCCCTGGCAGCAGGCACTCACCGGAGACATCAGCGCTGATGGGAGTTGTCTTCTTCTCCTTTTCTTCTCCTTCTGGCACAAACCTCCATGACGTCTTCCCTTGTTGTTCCCTTCCATTTCTTTCTCTGTCCGGTACAGCATGCAGTGTCCTCTTCTAGTGGTCACTACTCGTCCCTGTAGAATTTACAACAAATACATCTTAGACTCCTCTCTCTTCTAGCACTTTCCTATCAATTCCCCAAACAGCGTATGTTAGACCCTAAAAATTAGAAATTAAAAAATGACAGATAAGTGGCAGGCAGTGACAGTATGCAGGCAGGCAGGGCCAGTATACAGGCAGACAGGGCCACTTATAGGCAGACAGGGACAGGACAGGGACAGTATATAGGCAGGCAGGACAGTGTATAAGTAGGCAGGGCTATTAAAGGCAGCGTATAGGTAGGCAGTGCTATTATAGGCAGCCAGGGCAGGGTATAGGCAGCCAGGGCAGGGTATAGGCAGCCAGGGCAGGGCATCATATAGCCAGGCAGGGCATCATATAGCCAGGCAGGGTATAGGTAGCCAGGGCAGGGCTTTATATAGGTAGCCAGGGCAGGGTATCATATAGCCAGCCAGGGCAGGGCATCATATAGCCATGGCAGGGCATCATTTAGCCAGGGCAGGGCTTTATATAGGTAGCCAGGGCAGGGCTGTATATAGGTAGCCAGGGCAGGGCTGTATATAGGTAGCCAGGGCAGGGCTTTATATAGGTAGCCAGGGCAGGGCTTTATATAGCCAGGGCAGGGCTATATATAGGTAGCCAGGGCAGGGCTTTATATAGGTAGCCAGGGCAGGGCTGTATATAGGTAGCCAGGGCAGGGCTTTAATTAGGTAGCCAGGGCAGGGCTGTATATAGGTAGCCAGGGCAGGGCTTTATATAGGTAGCCAGGGCAGGGCTGTATATAGGTAGCCAGGGCAGGGCTTTATATAGGTAGCCAGGGCAGGGCTGAATATAGCCAGGGCAGGGCTATTTATAGGTAGCCAGGGCAGGGCTGTATATAGGTAGCCAGGGCAGGGCTGTATATAGGTAGCCCGGGCAGGGCTTTATATAGGTAGCCAGGGCAGGGCTGTATATAGGTAGCCAGGGCAGGGCTTTATATAGGTAGCCAGGGCAGGGCTGTATATAGGTAGCCAGGGCAGGGCTTTATATAGGTAGCCAGGGCAGGGCTGTATATAGCCAGGGCAGGGCTGTATATAGGTAGCCAGGGCAGGGCAATTATGGGCAGCCAGGGACAGTAAAAAGTAAAAAAAAAAAAGTAATACTCACCCGGACACCCGCTGTCCCCTCCTCTTCACTCTTCATTCCGGAGCGGTGGCCGCTCACTGCAGAGAGCGGGGCCGCGGAGCAGGCGCGCGATGACGTCATCGTATCGCGTGCCTGCCCCGCGGCCTCCTGGGAGCTGAGCAGACGGGATCAGTAGATCCCAGATGCTCAGCCTCGGCTGCTGCTTGCAGCCGCGCGGTGCAGGCGGCGGCCGTGATGGCTGCATGGTTGGGTCAGTGACCCGGCCGTGCAGCCATGTGGCGTGGGGGGCTTGTCGGCCCCTGCCACAGGGGTCCGGTCGCTGATGCGACCATTGCGGCCCCTGTAGCGCGCCACAGACAGGTGCCGGCACTCGGGGCCCGCCGGGGGGGAACACCGTCCTCCTCGGCGGGCGATCCGAGCCGGCCCTGCGGCCCGGATGCCAGCGGCCCGCCGGGCAAATGCCCAGTTTGCCCTATGGTCAGTCCGGGCCTGAGCGTGGTACAAAGACGTAATCCAGAGACGTAGTCGGGGACAGGCAGAAGGTCAGGGCAGGCGGCAGAGGTTCGTGGTCAGAGACAGGCAGACGGTCAGGGCAGGTGGCAAACAGGCAAGGTCAGGAAACGTAAGCAGGCGGACTGGTACACGGGTAATTAGGACAGAACAGCAATACACTCTAGACGCACGGTAAGCACACCAACAAACTGGCAGAGAGTGTTGGGGGCGTGTACCTATATATAGGACCAGCGGCCGTCAGTAACCAATTAACGCCGCGCTGGCCCTTTAAATCCAGTCCAGCCGTCGCTCGCGCCTTAAGCAACGGGTACGCGCACGGCGGTTGTCAGAGCCGGAGACAGGAGCAGGGACTGGTGAGTACGGGGTTTCCAGCCCAGAAGCAGAAGGACCACGGCTGTTTGGGCGCATGGCAGGGGGCACAAGGGAGGGAGCGCTATTTGACTTTTGGAACGCAGATTTTGGTGGGGCCATGTCACATTTGCAAAGCCCCCAAAGTACCAGAACAGGTGAAACCTTCCAGAAGTCACCCCATTTTGGATTCAACACCGCTCAGGGATCTCATCTAGGGGCGTACTGTGCATTTTGGGCGTACAGGTGTTCCATAGTTTTTATTCAGTATTGGGTTATGAAAATGGGGGGAAAAAACGCAGTTCCGCCATTGTTTTTTGGGCTTCATTCTTACAATGTTCGCCGTACGGGACAAGTAACAGGATAACTTTACTATGGGGGTTGGTACAATTACAATGATATAAATTTTATATAGATTTTGTATGTTTTATTACTTTTATACAATAGAAATAGGTCTATAAAAAATTGCGTTTTTATGTTGTCCTATTCTGACAACCATAGCTTTTTTATTTTTCTGTATACGAAGCTGATTATGGGCTTGTTTTTTGTGGGATGAGTTGATGTTTTTATTAGTACCATTATGGGGTGCATACGACGCTTTGTTCACTTTTTATTAAGGTTTTTGTGAGGCATTTTGAACAAAACACAGCATAGTGTTTTTTATTTTTATTTTTTACAGTGGTCACCGTGCGGTATAAATGACATGCTATCTTTACTCAGCAGGTCAATTCGATTACAGTGATACCAAATTTGTATATTTTTTTCATGTTTTACTGCTTTTACACAATAAAAATACTTTTATTCAAAAAGGAAAACACGTTTTTGCATCACCATAGTCTGAGAGCCATAACTTTCTGTGTAGGGGCTTGTTTTTTGCAGGATGAGTTGATGTTTTTATTGGTCTAATTTTTTGGGGGACAAGACTTTTTGATCAGTTTTAAATCCATTTTTTAGAAGGCAGGGTGACGAAAATACTGCAATCCTAGGAGTGTTTTTTATTTTTATTTTTAACAGTGCTCACTGTGCAGTATCTATGACAAGTTAGCTTTACTCTGTCGGTCGATACAATTACGGCGATACCCAATTTATATAGTTTTTTTATGTTGAAGCACTTTAAAAAAAAAAGGTTTTTTATTGTTTAAAACAATTTTTAAGCATCGCTGTCTTCTGAGAGCCATAATTTTTTTATTTTTCCGTATACAGAGACGTGTAAGGACTTTTTTTTGTGGATGAACTGACGTTTTAATTGGTACAAATTTGGCATTTATATGAGTTTTTTTAACACTTTTTATTCCATTTTATGTGCTGCGGGATGAACAAAAATCGCAATTCTTAGATTGTTTTTTAATTTTTTTTTAACAGCGTTCACCGTACGGGTTAATTAATGGGACAAATTTATAGGGCAGGTCGTTACGAGCGCGGTGATACCAAATATGGGTACTTTATTTATTTTTGATCTTTTTTGGGGTGTTTGGCGTCTGTAAAGGGGAAAAGGGCGGTGTATGTGTTTTTATTTTATTTTTTGTGTTTGTGTTTTCCTTTTTTTACTTTTTTAAACTTTTCTTTACCTTTCCCCATAGGGGATTTATAACAGCAATCTTCAGATCTTCTGAAGATTGCTGTTAGAAAGCAGGCCAGTACATAGATAGCATTGTTGCCATGTACTGGTTGCCATGACAACTGTCAGTCACGATGCCCACAACGCATTGTGGGCATCGTGACGTCACAGATGGCTCCAGGAAGTGATCTTCAGTTCCCGGAGCTGGCTGGTAGGAGATCGTTGCTGCACTCTCGTGCGCGACTGAAGCACTGAGGCTCACTCCTCCTGCCTGCGACTTAGCTCCGACGATCTTAATTGATCGTCGGAGTGAAGGGGATAGACACCCGCGGCCGGAGCTCACTCCATGTCGCGATCATGCGGGGCTCGCCCGCAAGCCCGCATGATCGCCAGGACGTATGCATACGTCTATTTGGGGGAAGTCACTTCCCGCTAGGACGTATGCATATGTCCCATGTTGGGAAAGGGTTAATCACTGGGAACAAGGCCCCCGCAGCATGATCACGAGTTCCTGATCAGTTTATATGGCGGATGGAAACCTTGTGAACGCTGCCATCTTTGTAGACCTTTTAGCATTGTTTATACAATACACAAGAGTTTACACATGATCGCGCCCCCAGGGGTTTTTGCGCCACAAGGGACCAAAGTAAAAATTAAAAAAAGTTTAAAAGTGTAAAACAAAATAAAAAATAATAAAAGTTCAAATCACCCTCCTTTTGCATTTTAAAAATAAAAAAATAAAAAAAAAAAATTTAACAAAAAAAAAAAAAAAAGTCTCTTACTATAGAAAAGGAGCCAAAATTAGCTATCTCTAATACAACACCACAATATCACTAAAATTAAACTTTTATTTTTATCAAAACTAATAAAATGTGATTCAAATACAAAACAAATTGTTTCCATAAGAAACCCTAGCCATCAATCAGTCAGCAAGGAGATATACATTCAATGCCGAATGAAAAGTAAAATATAAAATAATATACAAAGTAAATATATAATTTAAATTCGGCATTGAAAAGGGTATATCTACCTTGCTGACTTATGTTTTGATGGCTTGGATATCTCTATGGAAGCAATTTGTTATTGAAATTTTCAGAAATCACATTAAAATTAGTTTAGTGTATTAATAAAAGTTTAGTTTTAGCTTTTATATTGCGGTTTGAAATAAAAAATTACACAAAATTTGGTGTTGCCACACCGAAAAGTCTGCTGTATTAAAATTTAACACAATTTATTCCATATGCTGAACACCATAGAAGAAAAGAAGTTTCAAACACCAAAATTATGGGTTTTTGGTCATTTCAGGTTCCCTAGAAATTTGTGATCACAAAATTTGCATATATCCCAAAATGATACAAATAAAATGTACATGTTCATGGAAGAATCAGATATCCCTTAACCCCTTAAGGACCCAGCGTCACGTTCGTTTTTCCCTCCTCGCCTTCTGAAAGCCATAACTTTTTTATTTTTCCACCTACATAGACATATGAGGGCTTTTATTTTGCGGGACAAGATGTACTTTCTAATGGTGTTATTCACTGTACTATAGAATATACTGGGAAACCGCAAAAAAATTCCAAGTAGGAAAAATTTTGAAAAAAAACTTATTTTCACCATGTTTCTGGGTGTTTTGCTTTTACGGCTTTCAATCTTTGGTAAATATAATGTTTTATCTGTTTTCTACAGGTTGTTACGCATCCGGCAATATCAAACATGTACCAAACATGTAGGGTTTCCGTTATTTTTGGTACCGTAAAAAAATTCCAAACATTTTCTATTTTATTAAATTTGCGCCACGGCGCCATTTTGTGCGACCAATAACTTTTTTGTACTAACATCTATGGACGTCAGTGAGGGGGGAGCATTTTTTGCAGGCTGAAGTGTACTTTTTATCGCTAGTAGTTTGGAATGAAATGCGACTTTTTTTTGATCATTTTATTCCATTTTTTGAGTGACGTAAAAATGCCCAAAAAAAATGAAATTTTTGGCGTTTGGAATTTTTTTTTCTTCTACAGTGTTCAGCGTAGGGGTTTTAAATGATGTTATATTTTTATAGATCGGACTTTTTCGGATGCGGTGATACCAAATATGTGTAACTTTTTTATTATTTTAATGATTTTATTTGTAAAATGGGGAAAGCGGGGTGATTTGAACTTTTAATACTTTTTTTTTTGTACTTTAAAACTTAATTTTTTTACTGTAACATTTAGACCCCCTATGGTGCTTGACCACTAGGGGGCGCGATTGTTAATACAGCCCAATGCATTGCATAGACAATGCATTAGGGTGTACAAAGATGGCGGTTTCCCCACTTCCTGTCTACGGCTGGGAGTGGGGCAAACCGGGAAATGTAAGTGACGGGAGCCTTCACAGGGCTCCCTACCGCCGGTCCGATGACCGTAACGATCGGTGCGCGGCACCGATCGTCTTTCAGTCAGATGCCGTGGCCATCTTTGCCGCGGTGTCTGACGGGTTAAACAGCGCCCGCCGGAGCTGTTACCGCCGGGTGTTAGCGCCGATCAGCCACTCATAAGTCTAGGGTCGTTAAGGGGTTAAAATAAGTCTTAGCTCGTCTTTAGGAGCAAAATTAATATAAGACACTGTCTTATTTTCAGAGAAACAAGTATAGAAATTGTTTAGATTTTTTTTTTATAGTACTAAAACATAATGAAAATCCTACATATTTGGTATTGCCGGAATCGTATCAACTTGCAGAATACAGATAATACATCATTTATACCAGGAAGTGAAAGGCGTAAAAAAAATGCAAACACTGCACTAGTATGCTTTTTTCACATTTTGACCCACTTAGAATTTTTTTTTTCAGTTTTCCAGTATAGTCTATGGTACGGTGAATGGCACCATTAGAAATTACATCTTGTCCTGCAAAATAAAAGCCCTCATATGTCTATGTAGATGGAAAAGTAAAAAAGTTATGGCTCTTGGAAAGCGAGGAAAAAAAAATAATGTGTCAACTAAATAAAGCTCTGCCCTTAAGGAGTTCAGTTTGGTAGCTACCTGGTTAAATGAGGCTACTTATCTAAAAGGGTGGTCTACCTATCTGTAGAGCCATATTTAGTATTCATGCTGCCCTAGGCACTTTAGATAGCTGTCAGCCAAATGCTGCTTAGTGTTTTTGTATTTTGTAGGTTTCTGCTCTGTACTACATCAGACTCATTGGACCACATTAGATCAATCCATTGAATCCATTTCTTCAATAAAATGGTCAACAAGGGATGTTGTCAGGGAGTGTTTATTTAAATAAAGTATTTATGTGTTGTTTTGGTGTATATGTTCACTATTTTTTTCCCACTGTTAGTAAAAGAGGTGTCTGACAGATATCTCTCTATTACTAGTACTGGGCCTTGGTGTCAGTCAGCGGTATTTTTTTTGTCACCCTGAGGCTTACACCAAGCCCCAGTGCTAGTATTATAGAGGCATCTGTCACACACCTCTATTACTAACACAAAATGGTAAAAGAAACACAATGACACAAAACAAAAAACACTTTATTTAAATAAACACTCCCCGACTGCGTCCCTCATTGACCATTTTATTTTTAAAAAAATGGATCCAACGCTGGTCTGACATAGTCCAATAAATCTATCATAGTCCAGAGGGGAAATCTGTAGAAGAAGCAGAAACATGTCAAAAAGCATGATAGTACTAAACTCTATCCATGTTTTGGTATACATCACTGGATGTTCAAATTTGGTCATTTCTAGACCTTTGCTTTGGTATAGGAAAACCCCTTGTGTAAAATAATTGTTTACTGTTCTTTGAATAATAGGAAAAGCAGGCTGATTCGCTGAGTGGCTCTTTTTACAATTGTTTTGGTTATTAACTAGCAAGAGTGGCATCTTATCAAACTGGAAGAATTTTATAGTCTTAGGAACACCAGAAATGAAGTGCTGACATATTAAAACAATTTATCTAAAGCGCCATACTAATAACCAATATGTACCAGTTGCAATCAGCGCCCAATAGAAGAATAGGTCATTTCATCTGAATAATGAATTTCTGAAACATCTTGAGAATTACAAACACTTTCTTTAAGGATTAGAAAACCAGTCAAATCGTCTAATCCTTGACCTAAAGGTATTTCTCTATCACATGCATCCCCTGAAGATCATGCCTGCAGCAGATTTTCTGGGGTGAAGGGGAAGGAGTTTGGACAACACAATTTGATTCTGAGGGGTACAGGCTATAGTCAAAGCACAATCTCCAAAGTCTTAGTCTTCTGTTCCTTCCCACCACTGTAGGAGACTGTGCCTATAAGCTATGGCCTACACCCACTCTCCCACCTATTGGAAGATTGTACAGAGGCAAGAATAGGTAGAGAGGTGCTGGAAACATGAAGTTTCTAAGTAGTTATGTACAAATTCTGCAGGCACAAGTGATGGCTGGAAGAAGTCATCATGGCATTCTGGATCAGATGCAAACGAAAAGGGAAAGTGAACAACTCATCAGAGAAGACGTCTCCTGTGAGTCACTGGATGAAACTGCACTGTAATCACTTATATGTCTGCAGAGCACCTGTGGACACTGGTAATTACTACCATATGGTCACTGGCGGTAAGATACACTCTGCAGAGCCTGAGTACACTGGTTATTACCACTATATGGTCACTTTATGGCGGTAATACTCGTAATTTTATACTGATATTTACTCAGTAATGGTATAGTGGTATTTTACAGTCTGTATGTGGTGGCAATTTGTGGTTGTGTTCTGGTGGTATAATGGGGTCCTTGTGTAGTAATGTTGGTCTTGGTATAGTAGGATTTGTTTGGTAGCAGTATGATGGTGATAAGCATGGTGAGCTATCTGCTTCTTGTATTATCTAGTAACTGCATGACTATTATTAAGAGGTACTGGTAAATGTTTGTGGTCAGGGGAGGAGTGGTGCACCATCCAAAAGTTTGCTATGGGGCCCAGCCGTCTCTAGTTACTCCCCTAATTACACCAGTCCTACTTCTGGGTTTATGGTGAGGGGTGGCATAATGTAGGGTAGCTAGACGGCTCTAGTCTTCATTTCAGGTACAATAGCAAATCAGCTTTAAGATGATCCGGTTGTGAAACCAGTGGTATGGTCATTTTCCAAACTGTCCCAAAAGCTATTTTTTAACAGGACAATACCAGACTGCATGTTGCTCGTGTTACTGTGAGCAGCCTAAACATGCTACCATAGCCTGCAGCATCTCCGTTATCGTCTCTCATTTAGCACGACTGGAATATCATTGGTGGGCAATTGCAAAGGAACTGCTAGCAGTCAATCTTGATGATTTATGTGCTTCAGTGCATTCAGCGTGGCATCACATTCTTCAGACAACCATTAATAACCTCATTGGTAGCATGCCAAAGCATGTAAGTGCATGTATTACTGCGTGTGGCATTCATACCTGATACTGAATAGCCGAGATGTTTTAAGTATTTGGTTTCCATTTTTTTTATCATGTTTTCTACCATTAACATGTCTACCCATCTTGCAATTTCCATAATTCCAAGACTTTTCCCTCTATGTGTTGCATTTCAATGTTGAGGAGTTTATTAAGAAAGACTCAATTGAATTGTGCCTTGGAAGCTTTTTAGTTTGTTTAACAAATATAGAAAAAAATATTAAAATCATCCATTACATGAAAACGAATTGAGATTTTTGTTTAGAACATATTTTCAATCCCTTAGACTCCAAAATTAATTCAAAACTCAGACCAGAAGTCTAAATTAATTCAGATTCCATAGTAATCCCATACTCCTGTATTAACAAGGACCCACACCTTATAAATTATTCAGACCCCAGACCAGAACCAAAAATTTATAATCTAGAGAAAAAAAAACATAAAAGAACCCAGATTACATACCTCTATGGACTCCCACACACAGCTATTTGTATGAGCACTACATAAACTCACAAATTACAGTCCTCCTACTCTGCAATGCCTGAGTGCAGGACCTTTATCATATTACTATAATGTCCTACACATGTTATGATTCTTTCTGATACAAAGTACCAAAATCCGGTTATACTGGCAAAACTGCACAAATAAAGGCAGCAAGTAAGGGGACCATGTAAATAAGGGGCCAAAACTCACCTCATGTCAAAATCACTTACTATATTTGAGAAGCCTTCCTCAGCTGCTATCAAATGTAGAGCAATGGACATACAGTGCCTTGCAAAAGTATTTGGCCCCCTTGAACTTTTCAACCTTTTGCCACATTTCAGGTTTCAAACATAAAGAAATAAAATTTAAATTTTATTTTTTTTTGAAGAATCAACAACAAGTGGGACACAATTGTGAAGTGGAACGAAATTTATTGCATATTTTAAACTTTTGTAAAAAAAAGAAAAATTGAAAAGTGGGGCATGCAAAATTATTCGGCCTCCTTAAGCGCCACCTTTTGCTGCGATTACAGATGCAAGTCACTTGGGGTATGCCTCTATCAGTTTTGCACATCGAGAGACTGAAATTCTTGCCCATTCTCTCTTGGAAAACAGCTGGAGCTCAGTGAGGTTGGATGGAGAGCGTTTGTGAACAGCAGTTTTCAACTCTTTCCACAGATTCTCGATTGGATTCAGGTAGGGACTTTGACTTGGCCATTCTAACACCTGGATACGTTTATTTGTGAATCATTCCATTGTAGATTTTGCTTTATGTTTGGGATCATTGTCTTGTTGGAAGATAAATCTCCGTCCCAGTCTCAGGTCTTTTGCAGACTCCAACAGGTTTTCTTCCAGAATGGTCCTGTAGTTGGCTCCATCCATCTTCCCATCAATTTTAACCATCTTCCCTGTCCCTGCTGAAGAAAAGTAGGCCCAAACCATGATGCTGCCACCACCATGTTTGACAGTGGGGGTGGTGTGTTCAGGGTGATGAACTGTGTTGCTTTTACACCAAACATATCGTCTTGCATTGTGGCCAAAAAGTTGGATCTTGGTTTCATCTGAGCAGAGTCCCTTCTTCCACATGTTTGGTGTCTCCCAGGTGGCTTGTGGCAAACTTTAAACAAGGCTTTTATGGATATCTTTGAGAAATGGCTTTCTTCTTGCCACTCTTCCATAAGGGCCAGATTTGTGCAGTGTACGACTGATTGTTGTCCTATGGACAGACTCTCCCACCTCAGCTGTAGATCTCTGCAGTTCATCCAGAGTGATTATGGGCCTCTGGGCTGCATCTCTGATCAGTCTTCTCCTTGTTTGAGATGAAAGTTTAGAGGGATGACTGGGTCTTGGTAGATTTGCAGTGATCTGATACGCCTTCCATTTCAATATGATCGCTTGCACAGTGCTCCTTGGGATGTTTACAGTTTGGGAAATCTTTTTGTATCCAAATCCAGCTTTAAACTTCTCCACAACACGGACTTTCAGTATCACGGACCTGCCTGGTGTGTTGCTTGGTCTTCATGATGCTCTCGGTGCTTTAAACAGAACCCTGAGACTATCACAGAGTAGGTGCATTTATACAGAGACTTGATTACACACAGGTGGATTATATTTATCATCATCTGTCATTTAGGACAACATTGGATCATTCAGAGATTCTCACTGAACTTGTGGAGTGAGTTTGCTGCACTGAAAGTAAAAGGGCCGAATAATATGGCACGTCTCACTTTTCACTTTTTTTATTTTTTACAAAAGCTTAAAATATCCTACTTGTTGTTGATTCTTCACAAAAAAAAATTAAAATTTTATATCTTTAGGTTTGAAGCCTGAAATGTGGCAAAAGGTTGAATACTTTCGCAAGGCACTGTAATAGGGACCTTTGAGGCCTATATGACCCTGATATTTCTGGTTGCAGCCCCTGTTTAAACATCTATCTGTGAAAATTTACAGAAATGTGGCCAAAATCTGTTCTGCTAGTTTTTTCCATCTGTTTCAACAGAAGAATTAAAATAGAATGCAAAAATTACTTATCTGACTGTGCACTCTTCCCCACTAATGACATATTTCTCTCTTAATATGTTGTATAGGAAGCTGAAATCATTCATTAGGATGTCTGCAAGACTCCCGCATAAATAATTACTGTGGAATGTTGTAGGTTTTACTTAACCAGTCATTGTTTCAAAAGTTATTCTTTTTTACGCCAGTTGCTGCATCTAAATAAATTGATCTGGATAAGACTATGTGGACTTGCTTTCCATTTCACTGCTAAGTCCCTAAATGTCAAATGGTTGTCATATGGGATATAGATCAAAATGGGAAACAATGTTTAGCTGGAGTTTAGTCAAATATTTATTCCAAAAGAATTACTAGTGTGTCAAGGAGCTATAATCGACTGATTAACATGAAACTGTCACTTCTGCTATGATGAGAAATGCTGAGGATGTTACTGTCTGCAAAATAAGCCTTTGTGCTGGAAAGCTCAGTAAAAATTAAACATATAGGGGCCGAAAAGTAACCTAGATTTTTTTGGAGCCTGACATCTACTACACGAGAAGCAGTAAGAAGAATATGACAAAATAAGACGCTGTTGGCTACTAAACCATAGTATAAATTGATGCAATTTAAGACTATTCTAATCTTTACTAATCATGTACCCTGACAGCTGTGAATAACGATATTTGTCAATGATTGGGATAAATTCTTAGGATTAAGGTATTTTCTACAGATGCAGCCTCCGATAATGAATACCAAATGTATTTTAGCTGTTGCCAGTCTCAGAATGTTACAGAGGTTCTCATACTATACATATTTATTACCTATCCACAGGATTCATGATAAGTCTCTGATAATTGGGGGTCCGACCACTGGAACCTCCATTGATTGCTAAAACAAGGACCCACAAGTACCTTTCTCCTTCACTGAGGAAATGTTTGGATGGAGCAGCGGTCGAACATATGTGGGCGACATGTCCCAACACGCCAACGCAAGTTTTTTGTTCTATTTTGCGGCAAACCCACTTTTTACGCCATGCTCTTGTTGTAAATGGACTGTTGTACACCAAATCTAGGCGCATCATACGCTGGGAATGACACTTTGTAATGCGCCTAGATTTGGTGTACTGTGCGCCTCCGTCGTGAAATGCGCCTATTGAGGCGCCTTACATATGTTATGCGTCCCCGTCGGGCAATGAGCCTTGATAGACGTATACCATATACTACCAATGATATGCTCTGTGTCGAGTGTTGAGCAATGCGCCCTTTTTTGATGCAATGCCCCCTTTTTTGATACAATGCCCCCTTTTTTTATACCATGCCCCTATTTTGATGCAATGTGCCCTTTTTTGATACAATGCCCCCTTTTTTGATACAATGCCCCCTTTTTTGATACGATGCCCCCTTTTTTGATATAATACCCCCTTTTTTTGATACAATGCCCCCTTTTTTGATACAATGCCCCTTTTTTAATACAATGCCTCCTTTTTGATACGATTTGCCATTTTAGGCGCATTAAGTAATCTATGCAAGGTATACCTGACACCAATTTTTAGAAAGTATCGGACTTTCAGGCGCACTTTACACTGATTTAATGCGCCTAAAACTGGCATAGATATGCCACTTTTCGGACATGTCGCCCATGTATTCAAAGTCTTTGGGACTGACAGAGATAGCCAATACAGCCCTTGGTTATCTTAGTCAGTCCCATAGACTTTGAATGGAGCAGCAGCTATTGCTGCTCCATTCAAGCACTTCCTCACAGGACTCACAGAGTGGAAGTCCCACTTTTAGAAATTGCTTGGAAGACTTTCATATATGTTCTTGCGGAGAAATTTCCTTATAATTGGCTCTTTTCTAATATCTTGGTATTGTACTGAAGACATCTAAAAATGTTAGCTGGTTTTAGTATGATGAAAATTTCAGACAGAAATGATCAATTACCCTAAACTGTGTTGGGTGTAAATGGTGTTGGATGCTAGCTTAATCTAGTAGTTCACAATCGTCAGTGGTTGCACAGGAGACTTCTGCTTCTGGAATCTGAAAGGGGTTGTCCAGTTCATTTAAAAATTAAAGGATAAGCTAGTGGTGCCCAATAAAATAAAAAACCTAAACTCACCTTCTTCCTCACCTTCATTCCAGTCTAAATAGGACATCACCGGTGCAGTCGCTTTTGCCTTATACCACTGAGCGGAAGTTTTGCTACGAATGGATGATCCAGTTGCTAGTTCCTACCATTCCCTGAAATTGCAGTCTGGATTGACGCCTAGTGAGGAAACATATTTAGTGTAGGGACTCACCTGCTCTGGATCCCCTTGACGTTTTGGGAGGTGAGCTTAATACAATCTTCGATCAAATACTGTAAACCAAGAGTCCCAGGTTTTCATATTTTCCTTAGCAGTAATGCATTTTCAATATTCCTATATACCTTGAGGTTTTATTTAGTCTTTAGTGTGCACCTATGCTTACGTTTTTCAGAATATATTTTAGATGTGCACAGCTTTATTATGTTTTGTAGTTCATTTGAGATTGGTAATCTCATTGGCTTGCTGCACTCAGCTGCCTCTTTTAAACCAGTGCAGGATGATCCAGTTGCTAGTTCCTACCATTCCCTGAAATTGCAGTCTGGATTGACGCCTAGTGAGGAAACATATTTAGTGTAGGGACTCACCTGCTATGTGATCCCCTTGACTTTTTGGGAGGTGAGCTTAATACAATCTTTGATCAAATACTGTAAACCAAGATCCCAGGTTTTTCAATTTTCCTTAGCAGTAATGCATTTTCAATATTCCTATATACCTTGAGGTTTTATTAGTCTTTAGTGTGCCACTGATATTTGTTTAGATATATGCTATTGCCTTTTTTAGTGTGCACCTATGCTTACGTTTTTCAGAATATATTTTTAGATGTGCACAGCTTCATTATGTTTTGTAGTTCATTGATGATTGGTAATCTCATTGGCTTGCTGCACTCAGCTGCCTCTTTTTAACCAGTGCAGGATGATCCAGTTGCTAGTTCCTACCATTCCCTGAAATTGCAGTCTGGATTGACGCTAGTGAGGAAACATATTTAGTGTAGGGACTCACCTGCTCTGGGATCCCCTTGACGTTTTGGGAGGTGAGCTTAATACAATCTTTGATCAAATACTGTAAACCAAGAGTCCCAGGTTTTCATATTTTCCTTAGCAGTAATGCATTTTCAATATTCCTATATACCTTGAGGTTTTATTTAGTCTTTAGTGTGCCACTGATATTTGTTAGATATATGCTATTGCCTTTTTAGTGTGCACCTATGCTTACATTTTTCAGAATATATTTTAGATGTGCACAGCTTCATTATGTAATGTAGGGCAGTGGCATGTGACCGCTGCTGCCAATCACTGGTTGGAGTAGTGATGTCAAATTCAGAAGAAGATAGAAGGTAAACCCACCGCTGAAACTGCGGTGTGGAGGGTCATGATTATAGGTTTATTTTATATTATTGGGCACCAGTAGTTTATTTTGTTTGGTGAAGTAGACAAGCCCTTTAAAGAAATGCACGTGTTTTACCTCTAATAAATCGCAACTGCTTGTAGTGCAACTACAGCTGTTTTCATTATGTGGGCGTTCTATGCCATGCTACTTGCTGCTTGCGTGGACAGTCTATCACCAAGCATTTTGTTGTGAAAATCATCAAAGCCACCAGCTGTAGAGAATGCTTCAACGGTTAAGTCAGTATCCAAACAGTCAGCTACCAGCTGGCCTCAGAGAATGGGAAGATGGCTGTGCTGGTGCAGCTCTTCCCCATTCATGTCTACGGAGTTCTGAACATAGCCAAGCATACTAGCTTATATTCGAAACGACCATAGAAATTGAGGAGGAGAACTGTGCAAGTGTGGCCACATGCCTGGCCTCGGAAGAGACTTTGCAAAATGGCAAAACCCCTTGAACTTATGATTTTTCTAGAGGTTTCAAGTTGCTTGTCTAAAGTAATGCTGGTTCTGTTACATTTCCTAACATGTCTGTTTTAGTAAATACTTGTATTCCCCAAATAATAACGGTTCTGGAGCATCTTCTCGTATAACTCTGTGTTGTGCTGTTCCTCTGTCCTTTCTAGAAATTGAAGTTTCAGTTAGGTGTTACCATTCCAGTTTTTTAGGGGTGTGTCCCTGCACACACAAACTCTAATTGGATAATGTCAGACTGTGCAGGGACACACCTCCAGTTGTTTACACCCAGCTGACACATTCAGCAATAAATTGCTAGAAACAAAAACAGGAATAGTGCTTGCTGAATTCAGATGTTTTTATGGAGGAATAAAAGGACAAATTAGAATTTTTTTCAACCCATTGGATGCTGTCTCTTTTTCCATGTTTTTTTTACTTATCAACCCTCCCCCTTGTTGTTGTGCCCAAAAAGGAGCCCAATTTGTATTGCATTATTCATTATTATACTTTCAGTTTGGGAATTCCTTAAATGATGACACTGATAAATCCTTGATGATGGTTAAGTATGTTAGTATTTATCAAGCAGTGTTATTGCTTAAGAATTTAGATAGAGGTGTTCCATTGGCTAAGGCAGACATTCAGTTCACTGTTAGCCTTTTGCCGGTTTAGTGCTTTCTTTTATTTTCCCAAACTGAATGTTTGCTGTTTTTCTTTTTTGAGGCTCTTCCATGCTTTGGACTGGCTTGTTATGGAGAGAAACAGTGCAAGGGAATGTGATTTACTAGCTTGATGACTGTTTGCTCATTGGTCCTGCTGAGTCTTCCGTTTGTTCTTATTTGCTGGACGTGCTTGCAGACACATGTGCTGATTCTGGAGTTCCCGTAGTGGCTGAGAAGACAGTTTTTCCTACAACTAGTATTGAATACTCATAGTAATTGACTCAGTTGCAGCTGAATTGTACCTTCCTTTGTAAAAGATTAAGAGGGTGAGATCTTTAATCTGTTCACCATTATCCAGGAGAAAGGCCATGGTTAAGGAAGTTCAGTCTGCCCTTGGCTTGTTAGCCTTTTCATCAAGGGTTATGTTCATGGGTACATTTTTGTTTTAGGTGCTCAGTGGCTAAGGTTGCTGGCAATAAAAATCCATCTTTTCAAGTCTAGTGAAGGATATGCAGTGATGTGCAAGAAGACTGGATTTTTTAGAGCAGAATAATGGTAGGTCTTTGTGGCAGGCGGAATTTGTTCCCGCTAGTCAGCTAAGCTACAGCTGGGTCAGTGGGCTTTGGTGTGTTTTGGGATAGTCACTGGTGCATGACTAAATGGTATTCTTCCATGGGTAACATAAGTGTTGTTTTCAATTTAGCTTTGTTACGGTTTCTCTGTTGTTGTGGCATTGGGGTAGCCATTTTGCTAGCAGGAGGGTTTAACTGAATACAGATAGCAAAAAAAAAATGACGCGTGCTATCAACTATCTTAATGTTTTAGAGGTGACATTATGAGGTCACTTGGTTTTGCTAATTTGAAATAAAGTATTTGGGCTAAAGCTGTAAAATCCCTAGTACTTAAAATGTAATTGCTTACTCTCTTTCTCAGTTCCAGCTGGATCAGTTTCGAGTATTGGTTCTAGGTCCAAATGATAATGTCAGCCAGCACCAGCAGCATTGAAAAACAAAATTTTATTTTGAAATTATTAAAAAGATTAACATGGTGGTCAGAGAAAGCTGACGCATTTCAGGTGTTAATACCCTTATTCATAGCATGACAGTCTAAAAACACAATGGTTAAAAGCATAGCGGCCCACCAATGGGCAGCAAGTGGGTTGTCCCAAAACAGGTGTTATGAATGAATGAACGGAACAAAACAGTACTTGTTGTAACAGAAGCAATTACCAAGACAAATTTAAATAATAAACTAACATGATATGACATAAAAATATAGCTTGATAAATGTATAATAAATCATTTCTTCAGTTCATATCCTTTGGTGATCTGGTTCTGAGTCTCCAGATCCAGTAAGCTTCCCTGTGCATGAGCGACTTCCTTCTATCTCCTCCTCTCAATGATGGACCTATACTTTCAATCCTTTAACACCTAAAAAACGCAAGACTACCCCCATGCACTATTGCAAAGTGCTTTGATGCTCCCGATGAATTAATGCTGGAGAGGAAAACCATCCGGTTTGCAAGGTCCTTTATAGTGGTTATACCTGAACTGGATGGAGGTAAGTGGGCCGGTGATAATGTTAGGGATGTCCGGGGCAGGTGAACAGAAATGGAAGGACAGAAGTGAGCCCTAAGGTTAGTCCCCCCCCAATTCTGTCTCTGTCTTTTTACTCGGCTGGCCCCAGATGGCCGGCAGCAACTGGGCAACAGTCCCTACGCTAGCAAAGTGCAGACAGAAGACAGACAAGACGTACAAACAGAAAAGAGAAGTCAGGCAGTCCGGGTCAAAGGCCAGAGCGGGCAAAGAAGTACCAAAACATGAGAAGAGAGAAAAGTCAGAGGACAAGTAAAAAGATTGAGGAACCAAGCAGGCAATAACAATACACGCACACCAGGTCAAGAAGGTCTATCACCGGCAAGGGTGATCATACAGCATGTGAAGTATAACATGTACTTTTCAGGGAGAATGCCTCTATAGGATTGCAGGCAAGACAAAATATCACAATTTTTTTTTTATTACAGTAAAGTATGGACCTATAAAATATTTATGGAGCTGTACCACTTGGAGTCATAATATGGCCATGTATATAAGCCATAACTGTTGACTGTAAAGGGGTCACTGATTGACAACACATGCAATAGTTGGTAAAGTTGGGAGAAGTAATAATCTAGCAAGCGGGCAAGCTCGAAAGACTTGTCCTGGTTTGTAGGAGAGTTAGAGATGAAGTGATCGAGAAAACTGAATAGGATAGAATATAGGAAAGCTGTTAAGAAGCAATACTCATTTATATACAGTATGGTGCTGTGTGATAATGGCAATTCTTCTCCAATTCATGATGTTTTTCTCCTAACACCCCAAATGGTCAGATATTCTATCCCAATGTAACCGTAGTATAACTCAGTTATTTGGATATGTATGTGGTCAGAGGCATCCGTAATTTTTACATTATCACATCGTCCATGCAGTTGTTCATAAAAATTAGCCAAACCCGCTTGTTTTCTTTTACCTTTACAACTTGTGGTCCAAAAACTATGACATGTATAAACGTTGGCACTAACAGGCCAGTTCTAAATAGCTTTAAGGCAGTGTAGAATGCGTCAGAATATATGAACCTGTTCTTCTGCAGGTCATACATACAGGTGTATTGTAGTGCCAATACGACAACTCAGACAGACCATCTTTAACCTGGTCTGGCTATTATAACTGTTATGGTGCCAAAGTTTGGCGTCAGAGAATCATAACTAGAGATGGGCGAATTTCCCGAAATTCGTTTCGTTCACTTCGCCGAATTTCTCGGCAAAAAATAACTTAGTTCCGAATTACTTCGGGACGAATCACGTTAAAAAACAGCTATTTCCAGGCTGCACAGAGCCTGCAGGGTGCTGTAGAACGTTGTGCCATGCTTAAATATGCAGAGGGAGCTTGGTTTGGTCTTCATACAATGTTGTGTTTTAGTATGACATGCAGATGACTGCTGCCGCTCTTAGAATCGCTTCACTATAAAATTCCTTTGGGGCACTAAGAGGGCAAACTGACCAAAAAACTAAAGGGGGGAATGTAGCCGAAAAAGTCATGGCAGCGACAACGGAAAAAAAAACAAGTTGGGGGCTAGGTGGCAACATCATGATAGATGTGGGGGTAGGGGCAGCACCCCCACACAGCATGAGGTCAGACTTGGGCACAATGACATTCGGAGGGGAAAAAACGGGGGTGGGCCACAGAGGGGACAAGACACAGTGTGGAGGTCACGCAGCACCACAGCAGCACATAGGTCAGCAGGGCACAATGACATTTGTGTAGGTCCGGCTCAGCCACAGCACAGAGAGGTCAGCAGGGACAAGCAGTTGTATCCGACAGCAGCCACACGCAGCATGGTCAGAAGTGGCAAAATGACACAGGGGGTTTGGTCCGGCACCCACACGCACATAGGTCAGACAGGGGCACAAGACACAGTTGGTAGGTCACGGCAGCGCAGCATAGGTCAGACAGTGGCCCAATGACACAGCGTGCTCACGGCACACCACAGCACAGCAGGGGTCAGACAGGGCCAATGACAAGTGTGTTGGTCAGGGCCCGCCACAGCGCAGCAGAGGTCAACGGGGCACAAGAAAAGAGTTTAGGTCACGGCAGCACCACAGCAGCAGCATGGGGTCGACAGTGGCACAATGCATTTGGAGGGGGCAAAAACGGGAGTAGGCCCCAGAGGGGGAAAATGACAAGTGTGGGGGTCACGGCAGCACCACGCGCACATGAGGTAGACTTGGGGCACAATGACACAGTGTGTTGGTAAAAGGCAGAAGCCCAGAGCACTGAGGTCAACAGTGGCAAAAACACAGGTTAGGTCCCCCGGCACACCCCCAAACCACATGGGGGTCAACGGGCAAATGAAAGTGTGTGGGTCACGGCAGCACCACACACCGCATGGGGTTTCAACAGGGGCACAGACATTCTGGAGTGGAAAAAACAGGAGTGGGCCCAAAAGAGGGGGACAATGACACAGTGTGGGGGTCACGGCAGCGCCAACCAGCAGCATGATCAGGAGTGGACAATCATATAGGAGGTGGAAAAAAAACAGGTAGGCCCGAGTGGGGACAATGAAACAGTGTGTGGGGTCAGGGCAGCACCAACACACAAAAGG
Organism: Phyllomedusa bahiana; assembly: GCA_025379985.1. Lineage (NCBI taxonomy): Eukaryota > Metazoa > Chordata > Amphibia > Anura > Hylidae > Phyllomedusa > Phyllomedusa bahiana. The sequence goes on along the minus strand of JAODAL010000634.1, from coordinate 184,429 downwards.
GGCAACAGGGGCACAATGACTTTCTGGGGGGCAAAAAAAGGATAGGCCACAGAGGGGCACAATGACACAGTGGGGAGGTCCACGGCACACCACACCAGCTGAGTCAGGCAGTCACAATCACATTCTGGAGGTGGTAAAAACGGGTTTGGCCACAAGTGGGACAAGACACGTGTTAGGTCACGGCAGAAACCACAGCAGCAGTTTTGGGGCAAACAGGGGCCAAAAATGACAGGTGTTTTAGGTCCGGCAGCACCCCACACAGCAGCATGAGGCAAACGGGCACAATACACGGGTTTTTGGGTCACGGCAGCACCACCAGCTGCATGATCAGACAGGGGCCACAATACACAGTGTGTAGGTCACGGAAAGCACCACGCGCACAGGGGTCGAAGGGCACAATGACAAGTGTGATCACGGCACACCACTGGACTCATGTGGCCTCCGGCCCCCTCCTCCCCTTTAGTCCCCACGGGGACCATGTGGCCGCGAGATGTAGTCCCCACGTCTCCAGTCCCTGCCCAGACAGATTTTTCAGCATCTGTTCCGGGACATAAAAAGCAGTGGAATGACTTATTTCCCTAGTCCTGGCGACTGAAAATAACTCCCCTCCGAAGGCCTCAACAAACGGCCCCGGGTGTCAGCATGAGCGCCGGGCGACAAAAAATTACACAGGGGGAGTAACCCTGCTCCCCGGGATCTAAAAAAAATCGTTAAGGCCTTTTTTGTTCATACAGTCGTCCAACATTGCGGGCTGAATTCCAAGGGGGGAAACTGCAATCAGGTGTTTGGGGGGGGCCTTTCTCCCGCTGCAACTCGGGGAGGGGTTCCGGGCTTTGGGGGAAGATGAAGTGCATGCACATTCCCCCGGGCCTTTTCAAAACCTGAGACGGGGAAGACTTCAGGAACCCTTTTTTCACAACCAGATTAAAACACATGCCCCATGCGGGGCAGGACCACCTCCTCGGTGCAGCGCGGACACCATGTTCCCCCTTTGTCCGTCACCATGGTTCCGATTTGCAGTTGGCGCGGGAAAAAGCCACCATCGATTTCTTGCTGCTGACGGGGATCAGTTCCCCCCTGGTGACTTCTTCCCCGAGGCAAGCCGGGGTTGAAGAACTCGTGACACCCTGGCCTACAACGTGGTTGTTGGAGCAGTACTTGTGGAGCTGAGATTGGGGGAGGAGGAGGGAAGCGGAATTGGGCGGGAGCCGCGTTTGAAAGGGGAGGAGAAAGCGGGTCCCCCTGTCCAAGTTGTTGGTGTGCCTGGGCCGGAAAACACATTCCCCCAGGGGGCCTTTTAAAGGACATGTATGGCCCCTGACCGTAGTTACACTCCAACGCCCCGCGCTCCCGTGCACCTTGGAACAAACCGATAACTAAATGGCCCCCCTTCTGTTCTAAAATTTTTATAAAAGTTGGGACTCTTTTTGGAAAAGAAAAAAGGGTTGGAACTCCCATCCGGCTCGCACAACCCTTTATTCTCTGAATGGTGCAGATCCCCCCATTTGGAAAGGGGGGGATAAAACCCAAAAAAAACTTGACAGGAACACGTCACTGCTGCACCTTGGGATGGTTGGGGACGCATATGTTGTTTTTTTGCAATGCCTCCTGAACGACTGCGGGAGCATCGGGGACCGGGGATGAGTAAAAAGAAAAACACTCCCTTCGCAGAGGGTGGAGCCTTGACTGGCTGAAAAGGCATGCTCCCGGCGCTGCTGCGCTGTTGCTGCGGCGGCAGATGGCCCCCACTCTGACCCTTTCTCCCAGGGCCACCGGATGGTGGCTCATGTTTTGAGAGGGCCGGGGTGCCAACTTTAGCTCCCGGGCCCACGCCCCCACTTTCTCTTACAGATCTACAAATACCCATATTCGGCTCCTCGGGTGTCTTAGCAAAGAACTCCCCAAAACCGCTGAGTACGTTTTTAAAACCCCAATGCTCCGCACTAAGTACTACTGCCGCCGCCCCCCGGCTCGTGACCCCCCTGTGCCGCTACTTTTTTTTGACCTGCGAAGGGGGTTTTTTTACCCCGGGGCCCCTTTCCCTCCCACCCCCAACATGCTGCTACCCTGCTAACTCACCCACACCCCCACTTCTGGCTGCGCTGCTGCCTGACGCGCAAGTGACGCCCTCTTCTCCGGGAAATGAGAAGCCCTTGCCTCACCCCCCCAAGGCTCGGCTACATATCATCTATTTGGTTTCATATCACTGCTGCCTCATCCCCGGTCTTGGTATGAAGGTCCCCCCACAAAATGACCTCCCCAGCCACTCTAAAACATCTATACTTTGCCTCCTACTGCAAAGGGGGGGGAAATTTTGGGCCCCTTTTCTTCGCTGCCAAGTAATGCTGACTGCCCTCCCAAATTGTTCATCCTCGCAAAGTGGGCTGACCCAGACCACATAGTAATCCCTTTTGGGGAACCGGAGGGACAAGGGGGGTTAGACGGGTGAGGCCACTGACCCCCCCGGGCCCAGCCCCAAAGGGGTTGGTCTGACTTTCCCCCACCGACTTTTGGTGGGGTTTTCAGATGCCCCTTTGGGGGAATGGAAGACCAGTCAACCAACAAGAACCCGGGGTTTGCTAGTCAGCACACGGCCGCTAAAATGACAGCCCCAGTTGTGGCCTCACCGATGCCCCCTGCTGCACTTCCCCTTGCGGTGGGGGACCTGGGCCTGCCCAGGAATGTTTGTCCCTTGCCACTTGCGGGTGAAGAGCCTGCCACCTCTCTGTCTGACATACTGTTTTTTCTAAAATTCAGACTGTTGATGAAATATCTGTTATATAAATACAACCCCGTTTTTGACTCCAAATGAACCCACTAAAAAGTTTGGGGGAAAAACCCCTTGGAAAAAATTTGCGCTCCACAAATGGGCGGGAAAAATTGACTTTATTGCCGTTTAAAAATCGTGTACTTTACTGAATGTAAACTTAATTAACCTTGGAAGAAAATTATGCTAAGAATTTCTTCTTGGGGTAAAAAAAGAAAGTTTCTTTTACTGATGAAACTGCAAAAAAAATATTATTAACCCTTTGGGTGAAAATTTGCGCCAAAGAATTAGCCACCACAAACTACTAGTTTTGAAAACCGTTTAAAATGCGGTGTTTTTTACCCACACAACAAAAAAAAATTGAAATTAACCTTTTTTGTGAATTGGGCTACGGGAAAAAATTTTATTATTTTGGGGGTGAAAATGGCGGTTCTTGGGTCCCCACACCGAAATAAAAACCCTTTTAATTTAAACCCCCTGGACTTTAAAATTGCGCCAAAGAATTGACCACCATAAACTCTAGCTTTGTACCGTTTAAAATGTGGTGTTTTTTACCCCCACAACAAAGAATTTGAAATTAACTTTCTTGTAAATTTAGCTACAGGAAAATGTATATATTTTGGGGGGGAAAAATGGGGGTTTCTTGGGTCACCACAGCTAAATAACAATTTTTTAATTAACCCCTGGATGTAAATTGCGCCAAAAAAATTGACCACCAAAAACACAGCTTTGTACGTGTTACAATGGGGTTTTTTTTTAACCCCCCAACAAAGAAAAATTGAAATTAACCTTTTTTTTGTGAATTAGGTACAGGAAAAAATGTATTATTTTGGCGGTGAAAATGGGGGTTTTTTGGGGGGGGTCCCCACACGGAATAACAACGCTTAATTAACCCCGGGAGAAATTGCCCCCAAAAAATTGACCACCATAAACTACTACTTTGTACCGTTTTACAATCCCCGGTGTTTTTACCGCCTTAAACAAGCATAAATTTGTAATTACCTTTGCTTGTGAATTAGGCACGGAAAGATGTATATTTTTTGGCGGTAAAAGGGCGGTTTTTGGAGTCACCACGCTAATAACAATGCTTAATTAACCCCCGGGTTTAAAATTGCGCCAAAGAATTGAGCCACCCAAACAAAACTTTGTACGTGTTACAATGCTGTTTTTTCGCCTCACAACAAAGATAAAATTGTAATTAACCTTTGTTTGTGAATTAGGCTACAGGAAGATGTAAAAATTTTGGCGGAAAAAATGGCGGTTTCTTGGAGTCACCACAGCTGAAAAAACAAGTTTAATTAACCCCTGGTTTAAAATTTTCCCCAAAGAATTGAGCCACCAAAAACTACTAGCTTTGTAGCGTGTTACAATGCGGTGTTTTTACGCCACACAAAAGAGATAAAAATTTAAATTAACCTTTGCTTGTAAATTGGGCTCGGAAAAATGTATATATTTTGTCGGGAAAATGGGGGGGTTTCTTGGGCCCACAGTAATAACAACGTTTAAAATTAACCCCTGGATTAAATTTGCGCCAAAGAATTGAGCCACACAACTACTAGTTTTGTACTTTTTTAAAATGCTGTTTTTTTAAACCCACACAACAAAAATAAAATTGAAATTAACCCTTGTAATTAGGCTCAAAAAATGTAAAAATATTTTGGGGGGTGAAAAGGCAGTTTTTTTGGGAGCCCAAGCGAATAACAACGTTTAAAAAACCCCGGATGTAAATTGCGCCAAAGAATTGAGCCACCACAAACTACTACTTTGTAGCGTTTTCCCCAAATCGGTGTTTTTTTCGCCACCAACAAAAATAAAATTGAAAAATTTAACCTTTGTTGTGTTTTTTGCTACGGGAAAAAATGTAAATATTTTGGCGGTAAAGATGGCGGTTTTTTGGGAGTCACCACAGCGAAAAAAATGTTAAATTAAACCCCTGGTGAAATTGCGCAAAAATTGAGCGGGGCCAAAAATGAAGTGGAAAATTTGTATTGTAAAAACGCTTTTTTTTTAAATGAATAAAACGGGGAAGGTTTAGACCCCCCTTGGGAAATTCAATGTGCTGTAGCAGATAGGATTTAAATGAAAATTTGCAACTGCAGTGAACCCCCACTGGATTTCAACCCAAAAATCCCCCAAAAAATTAGAAAAAAAAACTTAGAGAAGCATCTCTGAGACAAGCTGAGATTACCCCACAAAATCCTGAAAAAAAAATCAGTTCTTCAAAAACAATCCCCCGCTGCAGCACCTTCCTATCAGTACAGTAGGGAGTGTGAGCTCCCAGCGTCGCCCCCGGGCTTAAAAATTGGGGGAAGTACAGAATCCCGCGGGCCCTTTGATTGGCTTATCTCTGCACATGTCAGCGGGCTATGCCCTTCCCCCCCCCCAGATTTCTTTCCCCCATGTAACGAAAAGGCCCGCACCATTTTATAAATGAAAACCCAACTTCGTTCACCCGAAAAAACCCCCAAACTTCGACTTATTCAGAACCAAATTTTTCCTGAAATTCCACTTCGTTAAAAAAATCGCCCTCTCTAATCAAACTTGTAATTTTATGAATGTGGTCCCCCCTAACCTTTGGCGCTTAAAAATGTCCCCCTCCTTATTCACCCCAAAAATTTGAATACACTGTTCATACATCTATAAACAGGTCTCAAAGCTTTTGATGCCAGATAACTGGCAACCCGTTTTTTACATGTCGCCCTATGTTTTTTTTGGACTGGAAAAATTTGCACATAATTTTGATTAGGCTATTTTCACACGGCTTTTTGCGCGAATCGTCGAGTTCGGGGAACCACGCACTGTCAGCCGAAATTCCAAACATGAGGGGGGTGTGGCGGGGGTCCCGGCCCCCATAGACACCCTTGTCAGGGGCGCAAATCGCCGTAACAATTCCTTTCTTCTCCCCCCATGGGTACAAAACATCGTATGACCCTTTTGGGGGGACACGCGTAATCTCTCTATGAGCTATAATTACCGAAAACTGCGGGCACTTTTCGACGCGAAAATCCCATTAAAACGGCGAAATGGCAAAAAATACACGCAATTTAACCCGTGAAACCTAAACATTTATATATTTATATATATATTTAAATATAAAAATTTATATAACACACATATATATTATAATATAAAATATTTTAAAAAATATATTTTATATATAAAAATTTATATAAAATTATAAAAATATATATATATAATAATTTAAAAATTAAAAAAAAACCACAGTGTGAACCCAGCCTAACACAGCTAGCTATAGCCAGCACATCCCATGTATTACCACTAGAGGGCTATTTATACATTTTCATTTTTGGGCACAAATGGGAGCTGACCAGGGGGCAAAAGGAAAAATAATACCACACTGTGTTTTTTTATGTGTATTTTGCTTTAGTATTTGTAAGATACAACCAGGGTTGAGACCTACGGAGAGAGAGAGTAAAAGTTTTTACTTCTTCTGGGTTTTGGAGCCTTTCCCAGCTTACACTGAGCACTGCAAAATAAGTATCACAAAGCACTTTGTGAACCCAGCCTTATAGTCCAGCAGGCATGTGGCAGTTTTCTGTACAGATTCTGCAGTAAACGACTGTTGAATATTGTGCCAACACTCACCAAAAAGTGCTGGCCTGTTTAGCAGGTTTAAAAAGGCCTATTTAATTCAATTAAAATGTCCTACTTGTCTGAAGGGTCTAGGGAAGGCTACGTCTCTATCATGAATTCTAAACCAATCTGTGCTATGTCCCCATTTCCTTAGCATTCATGCTGAGGCTTGTAACTAAACAGAATCTAATTATGCGTGGCAACAACAGGAGATCCTGAATGAACCAAATTAAATGCAATACTATCAGCCTATTCCAACTACTGATTTGCAGCCAAAAACATGCTCTCATTTGTAAATCACAATCTCCGATAAAATGAGACAGCAGTTCTTCTTGGCACAAGACAGTTCTATTTTTTCATTTCTCAGAATTTTTTGAGCAGTTTTGTGAACAAAGGGCTCTTTTTAAATTAATTTTTGGTTAAGAGCAAAATTAGACCTTTTAAGAAAATATTGAAGATGCAAGTTATATTTAGACAGATACCACAAAAGTTGACGAATTGAGCTGTCAAGAAATAGGCTTGGGAAGCGTTGTTTTTTACATGAATATTGCAAATACCCCATTAAGCATATTGTTATATTCATTATAACATTTTTTGTTGTTAATCTATAATTCAAAGTATGTATCCTTATTGCATGAGAGTCAGGAGGAGAAATGTTTATGATATAAGAGATCAAATTCAACTCGAAAAAGTGTCTGAAGAAATTTATATAGGAGTGTGAAATAGCAATCTTGCCGCAAAAAAAAAGTGGTTTGCTACACATAGCAACCATCCAAACATGTAGACAACTTTTCTTCTGCAGTTTTCTATACTAAAAATGGAACTCTTTTTGGTTATTAATAGTGTTGCACTTCAGATTTGGGTCAAGCTCAAATTTAACCCAAATCTAAACACTTCAATTCAGGTCAGCCTGAAAGCAACTTTAGGATTAGGACTAAGGTTTTTAGGTCTCTTTAGGGTCAACTCATCTCCCCACAACGCTTCTGGGTCTAACATCACAGTTGCCTCAAAAGTCCTTTCCACTCTGATTCTGGTTACTGGCCCGGGTTTTTTTCACTTGATGTCAATTTTGGGTTTAAATGAAATATTCCCCTTAGGGCAATTGTTCTTCTTTTGGTTATGTTCCCCGGCAAAGGGGGAAAACCAACCCCAAAACCCGAAAAATTAAAAATGTTTTTGAGGGGTAAGCGAGTTTTTCCCCCAAAGGGGGCCGCCAGAGAATCCCCTGCACTTTTTAAAGGCAATTTAAAAGCAGAAAAAGTTTTCCCACATAAGCCTCAATAGTCTGGACCCTAGAGTTCTTTTTACATCAGACAAGGTTTTAAAATTTTCCCAAACCCCTACCCTTACCCCAAAAAGAGGGGGGAAATTCATTAAAAGTTTAAAAATTTGCACCAGGTTCGTTAGGGACCCAAAACGTAAAAAAAAATTATTTAACCCATAACTTACCTTTTAAAGGTTTAAAAACATTTAAATAAAAATTCACGCAAAAAACCTAGTAATTATGGGTAACAAAGCCCCTTCTCTGCAGGTTATTTCAGGAGGAGGGGGGCACCAATGCCTTTACTGGTGTGTCTGTCTACTGACATCACTGCTAGGTAATTTCATCCTTACTGTATTTTTAGTCAAAAAGCATCTAGAGTTGCAGACTTTTAGCAAAGTAAAAATAGATGGTTTAAAATGAATGTCATCATAAGTAAACACAACAAAATCTACTGTATATTATAAGGTGAAACCTTCAGTTCTCTAGCAGGAATAGAACTGTTGTGCTCTGTTCTGCATTGCAGGTAATCCACACCCTTCTTTTCCCCCCAATTTTCTCATTCTATTTAAAAATCTTTTCCTTCAAAATGGAAAAAAATCCTTAAAAAAATGTAATACATTTTTATTTCGTATACTCAAAATCTCTATTTAACCCTTATATAAAAATACACAATATGGTAAAAAATTCGGGTTCTTTACCAAAAAATTGGGGTTTTAAAAAGTTTGCCCCGGGTATTTCCCCCCTTCAGCGGGGACTTATATCCCCGATAAGGAAAATAGTAGAACGGGGTTGGGCAAATTTTCGTTTTTTTCCCCAAGCACAAACTGAACTACAAAACTTTTTAAACCATTTTTGAAATAAATACCAATAAGAAAACGACCATTGGAAAGGAAACGAAGATTTCCAAATTTTGGGCTTTTAAGTAATTCATTTCATGTCCCTAAAAGTTATCCACCTTTAAAAATTTTTTCCATTTTTTTAAAGCCCTTTTCGGAATGAAAGCAATTTCTCCTTTTAAACCGATACGGAGCAGCCCGCAACCCTTTTTAACAAGATGACCTGGGGGAAAAACCGTCTTTATTAAAAGGTGAAACATTTAAAGGGTTAATCTAAGATACACAAAGGGAAAAATTTTTTTTTCCATTTGCAATGCGTTTAATCAAACCTTCTACCTCACAATCCCCCCTAAAAGCCAAAAATTTTCCCACTTTTCCCCTATTTTCCCTTCCTGAACTAAGAAAATAACTTTGAAACTGTCACATGGGGTTTAAAGGTGTGGGTTTTTAGAAAAAGGAGAAACCCCGGGGGGGGAAATTCAAACGAACTTCCGTCCTAAACTAAAGGGTGAGGGTTTCCCCCCCGCCCTTTTCTAGGCCTTTACGTTGGAACAGGAAAATCACTTTCAAGTGCTATACCTACCCCCAAACAGCCCCCCGACGCTGAATTTGCTGATTTATACCCGCAGAGCAGGTAAAAAACAGGCGCACTAACTAATTTAAATTTCAACATGCCCCAAATAATAGTCCCCCGGGGGAAAACAAAACCCTTATTTGGTCAAAAGAGACAAGGGCACATGAAAAAGGGGGCAGGGGGCAGATATCTGGGCGTTTTTTCACCCCAAAATTCAGACGCAAGCGCTTTTCATACATTTTTAAATTTTATTAGGGGGCGCACTAGAACCCTAGAAAAACATAGTTTTATCTTGTAAGGCATTTCTAGGCGCATTCGCTGGAAACAGGTATACCATTTTTTCAAAGTGGTTTCCCGGGTTTAAACGGTCCCCCCCCTTTGTTGGTTTACCTATTTTGACCCTGTAGAGCAGGAAAAATACAGACATCGGGTTATCTACCAAACTAGGCAAAAAAATTCGGCGTTCACACAACAATTTTCATACATGCCCATACTGTATATATCTACCCTAAAAAGATCCTTTGATAGTTTAAACGCTTTTTTGAAATGTCTCAAGCAAGTTTGCATTTTTTTAAATGGGTTATAAATGAGTTTTTATGTCCGGGGTTTTTTGAGTAAACCAAGCAAAAACAAAGACAATTTTTAAATATACCAAAAGAAAAGAGGGCTTTGTCACGGGTGCCCCTGCAACCCCCCCGGGGGGCCCGGCCATCCGTGCCCACGCCGAGCGGGGCCCCGTCCCCATGTCGGGGGCAGGGCCCCCAAACCCCCCCCACGGGGGTTCCTTTCCCGGCCCCCTCCTCTCTGTCGCTTGTCCCCCCGCGCCGGCATGTGAAATTTAAAGGCGTTTGCCCCCCCTCCCTGTTTTTGGAGAAACGCTCCTGAAATCTTGCTTCAAACTGTTAAACCGAACCATTTTTGCCTAGTTTCCCCGTTTCAGGGAATCTCTGCCCCCTTTTCCCTAAACCTTCGCCTTCCACATCTATGAACCCAGAGCCCCCTTTCCTGCCCTTTCCCTCCCTTCCCCACTAAGCCTGCCTGACGAATCTGCCCCACCCCTACCCTTGGGCCCCACCGCACCCAAGTCCCCCCCCAGGAAGCGACCGGGTAATTCCCGCCGCAAAAAGCCCCTTCCCGCTTTGTCGGGGGGCCCGGGTAAAAACCCGGGAAACCCTTTCTTAGATTCCGTTCCCGGGGGGGTTTTTCCCCCCAAAATTTTCCTGGGGTGGCCCCAGGGGACCCACCCCAAAGCCCCTTTAAAAAAGGGACCCGGGCCCCGGATCCCCCCAAAGGTACCGTTACCCCACCGGGCGGATCGACACCTTTTGTTGCCCCCCAAACTCAACAACAAGGCCAACGGGCGAAAGAAAACAAAACCCCCCCCTGTCCCCCATTTCAGCAATTTTCCCCACCCCCCAACGGGCAAAAACCCTTTCCCCCATCCCTGTTTGCCCCCTGCCTCAGGGGTTTCCTGGGGGCCTGGGGGGGCCCCAAAAGTTTTCCGGGTTGCCCCCCGACCAAGTAACGGGGGACCTGAAACCTGGGGGGGGTTTCATAAACCCAATTTTAAAATGCACGGGACTAAAGGCCATCATTTTCCTGCCGAAAAAACGGCGAAATGGTTTTCCCCGGGTCACCGCTCTCCAAGGCCCGAAAAGGGCCCCCACACCCTGGGACGGGAACGATTCGGTACGGGGCCCTACTTTCGTTCCTCATTTAAGTTCCGCAGTTTTTCGGGGAACCCCGCCCGTGACCTCCGCTGAACCCCCCCCCTAAACCTACCCCGGGGGGGAAACTGCTGGGGAGACTACCGGGCAATTCCGCACCTTAGCCTCAAACTTTTTAAGGAATGAGGCCTCTCTGTGCCCCCCTTTTAAAAAAAGGGGGCTCTCAACCCATTAAAGGGGGATGCCCGGCCATTTTCCCCAAATTTGACTTGTTTCCGGTTACTCCCCCGCATTAAATGTGCGCTTTTTTGAAGGGGAAAGGAACTTCCCCAAAAAGCTCACTCCCCAAACCCCCCGGTTTTCCCTTTCGCCGGGCCACCGTTTTTCCAAAGGCATCCTGCGCCACAGTCCCAACACCCACCGGGAATCCCATAAAAAATGCCCGGGAGCCCTCCCCCCACTGAGCAAGATTTGGGCCCAAAATGGGCAAAGGAATTTGTGCCTCTACTGGGGAAAGCCCAGAACTTTCCGGGGGAAATTTGGGCCCCAAAGCGTCCCAAGCATGGGGAAACTTTTTAACCTGGGTTCTGGGGGAGAGGAAATTTCCCTAGGTGAAAACTCCCCCTTCCCCAGCCTGCTGATCCATACGGGTTTGTGTCGAAGCGGAATTTTCCAATTTGGCATTTTTTTGGGATTCGGGCTCACGGGAATTTTAATATCCACCCAATTTTCTGGTGAACAGTATCTTTTTTCCCCCGGGGGTCCTTCGGGAGAAACCGCTCTTTAACTCCTGCAGCAAAAAGCTGCTTAGCGACACCATCCTTTCCCCACCAACCCCTTTCCCCCTCCCCCGGGGGGGGCCCCTACAAAAGGGAAAGGAACCCCTTTCAAACCTTTTCCCCCCTCGCCCCCTCGTCGGGGGTCCCCCTTTGGATTTCCAGGGCTGCGGCTCCACCTCCTAACGCGGGATTTGGAGTCTAAAGGGTTTAACCCCTTCTTGGGTCCCAACTTTTCGGGGCGTTTTTTTGGGGGCCCCTTTGGCCCGGTTCTTTCCTGCCCCCATGCCCCTTCGGAGCCGCTGGGGGGCCCCCGGGGCCCCCAAGAAACTGGATTTAGCTGATGTTTCCCCTCTGAAAAACAAGCCAGGGGTTTTCCCCTCCGCTTTCGTCCCAAAACAACTGCCCATTGACTTTAAATTTGGGCAGAGTTTTCCCCCTTCTTTCCAGAACACAAGCCATGTCGGAGTACGCCAGGAAATTTCCCGGAAGGGCCCAAATTAAAAAAGGTCCCCCTCCCGGGGTGGGGGGTACTTTTCCCCGAAAAAAAGAAGGAGGGTTTTCCTTTAAACCCCTGCATAGACTAGGGGGTCTGAACAAAATCACGAAAAAACCGGTACCCCCCTCCCCTTGATAAACAGACCCCTTTGCCGTCTGGGGGGAAAAAGGGATCTTCCCAAGGGGGATCGAGAGGGGCCTAAAAATTTGGCCCGAATCCGAAAGGGGCAAGAAGGGAAGAGGGGGCCTTCAACACCGGGGAGGGGCACTTTGAGTCCCTTTGGAAATCCCCTTTTTGGAACTTTTAATGTCCTTTCCCGGGTTTTTCCGGGAGCTCTTAAATGATATCTTCAAGACCCCTACACCGGAGGTCTACTTAATGAAAATTTTTGGTTACCCTCCTGCCCCTCAAAACCCCCCCAAAAGCCATGTTCGCGGGTGTTAAGCCTCCGAGAGAACCATCTGTACCCAAAGGGGGGGGAAATTTCCTTTCCCCAAACCCCCCCTTCCGTTTCGGGGGAAACAATAAATTTTTCTAAATCAAGGCCAACGGAGGGAAACCAGCAAAATTTTTTAGCCTTTTCATTTGGCCCCCCCCTCGGCCCGCAGCCATACAGGGCTCCGGGGTTCTGTAACTACAATCCCCAAATTTTTTTCCCCCACTTTCAAACTTTATGGAAACCGAAAGTAGCACTTACAAAGAAACATGCAACCCGCCGCAGCGGCCCTCCGAACTGAAGAGGCATTCTCTAACTAAAATCCCCTTTTTCCCAGCACTACCCTTTTGGGGCCCGGGACCCTGAAAACCCTTTCCCCCTTTTGAAGTAGTTTCCTCGTCGGTGGGGTGGGAAAATTTCTTACGCAAAAAGGGCCCACCCCAAGACGGTAACGGTTTTACACCCTTTTTCCAAACGTTCTCCTGGGGCCGAGGGGAATTTACACAAAGGCGCCCCGGGGAGCAACAAAGCAAACAATTTGGGTTTTTGGGGGAATGGGGGTTATCTACTGGGGTGCTTCGCCACCCCACCGCATCAAATTGGGACCAAAAAAACCCCTTCCCAATCCCCCCAACGGTTTCACGATTTAAACCCACGCCAGGCTAGGGGGTCTTTTTCCCCCCGGTTGGACTTCCAAAACCACTTCCGCCCGCAAAAAAAACGTGAAAGCCGACCCTCCCCCCCTTCCTCGGGACTTGGGTGAAAGCCCCCAAAATTTCCCCCAAACGCTTTTTTCGACCCCCCATTTTGACCTCCAAAAGGGTTCCCCCGGGGAAACCAAAACAAAAACCCAGCCCCCGCAAGAACTTGAAAGGGGAAAATTGCATCTTGTGGCGGTCCCCCCCGGCGCCCAAAAAAATTTTTCCCCCTTGAAAACCCGGTTCAAATTGGGGGCCAGAGCTTCTTTAAGGGAAAATGTCAAGACCCTCTCCCAAGAAGGGCAGGCCAACTACCCCCAACTACCCACCCCTCCCAAAAACCAGGGCCCCCAAATAAATTCGTTTGGACTTTGAAACCGATCTCCCCCTTGGGTTTTGGCAACCCCATGGTGGGTGATCCCCAGATCGGTTTTTTCCAAGAGGCCGAATTTTGTCACCTACCGGGGGCCTCCTCTCTCCTCCCCCTGGCAGAACGTTCTTTTCGTCATGTCTTTTCTCTCATGGACCCTCAGAAAATTTGTTTTCGGATCGAGGGTCTAGTTTTTTTCCAAGTTTTGGGGGCTCTGTTTTCCCCCAACCCCGGGAAGCTCGCCCTTCCTTCTGCTTACCCCCCTTCAAAAACAATGGCCATTTGGAGGGGGGTTCAACCGGTTTTGGGGGTTTAAACCCTACGCCACTTTCGTTTTCTGAAAACGCCAAGAGGGACGGGTTTCCCAACTTGCTGCCAGGGGGGAAATTCTCGAAATAACCCCCCAAGTTTCAAGCCCCGGGGGGGCCCCCGCCCTTCCCTACACAAATAGGGCCCTCCATCCCCCCCCCCCCCACCTCCCCTCGGAAACCCCCCATCGAATTCCGGGGGCGATAAAAGGGTTCAGGACTTGAAGACCACGGCCCCAACCCCCTTTCTCTGTTTCCTTTCTTTCGGCCAGGAAGTTTCAAGGAAAAAAAAAGGGTCCCCTCCTGCCCTTCTCCCCGGAGCAAGGTGGGGCTATTCCCAAATATTCCGCCCCAAAATCCTTTTCCTACAAACTGGGCCCTCCCTTCCCTTTGGCCCCCTTTAAAAGTTCCTTAGCAAAAAAAAACCCGGTCTCCCCAACAAACTCCGGCAACCCCTCCAAACCATGCGTTTTCCCCAAACTCATTCCATTTTTCCCCTACTAAACCCCTCCTTTAAACCCTTTTTCCCCAAAAGTCTGTCCTCCTCCGTTTTGTGGTTGGTCCCCTCCAATGTTTTGAGGCCCAAGGAGATTTTTGGGTATGAGGAGAACTAGGGGGAAGCGATTTTTTCCTAGTTGATTGGAAGGTGTTGGGGCCCCCTAAGGAAAAGGTTTTGTGACCCCGGGGGAGAAAAACCTTTAAACCCCAAAAGCATCACCCAAAAATTTTCCCCCAAACTCCGTAAGGGGGAAAGGGCCCGGGGGGGTACGTAAAGGATGCCCCTGCAAACCCTCGCCCCTTTTCCCGGCAACACCCGTGCCCCGACACCGACGGGGGGGCCCCCAATTTCCCCGGCACGTCGGGCCCGGGGGCCCCTCCCCCCTTGTCACTCGGGGCTTCACTCCCCGGGCCCCACGCCCCTTTTCTGCCCCGTCTCTTTTTTCCCGGGGCCTTCCCAACCGTCCCTGGGGCCCGGCGTCCGGGCCCGCGGGAAAAAAAAATTAAAGGGCCCGTTCTTAAAAAAAATTTGGCCCTTCCCCGGGAAAACTGTTCCTTTTTTAAAGTCCACTTTTCCTGCACCCTTCCCCGATCCTTAGGTTTAAACCTTTTGGAAAAAACGCTCCTGAAAGTCAGCCCTCCCGTGTACCGAACCATCTCCCCAACCGCTTACTGACCAGGGAACACTGCCCCGCCCCCTGACCGCCCCTCCCTGTCCATGTCACGAACCAGAGCCCCTTTTCCCCTGCCCTTCAGCCCTGCCCCCCGACTACAAACCCCCTAAGAATCTTTTAACCTCCCTCCCCTTTTGGGCGCCCCCCCCGCGGGCAAGTCCCCCATTGGAAGGACCTGGTAGTTTTCCCCCGGCCGAAAGCAAGTCCACCCCGGGGGCGGGGGCCTTTTGGTGAATCCCGGGGACCAACTTAGTTTCTGCCCCCCGGGTGGGGGTTTTTTCCCCCCTCGCCTCGGTGGTCCGGGATCCACTAAAAAACCCTTTTAAAGGCGGGGACCCTTTTTGGCTTTCTTCCCCCACCAATTTTTTGCCCCCCCCCAAAAAACCCACACAAAAAATTTAAATAAGGGAACCCCAACCCAAAATACCGGGTTTATGTTTCTTGTTTTTTTGGGGACATAAAAATTAACACCCAGGGGGCCCCTTATCCTGCCTAGTGTCCCCAATGGAAAAAAAGGCCCAAAAAACTTCCCCGTTTCAAGGGGCACATTCCCAACGAATACTCAGTATTCAATCTGCCTTGGCACGGGGGGAAACACTGGGGTATGGATAAGCCCCAAATGGAAAAGGTGATTGACTAGCCCGCAGGGGAAAATAATTCCACAAAATGGGGAGAGAGGGCCCAACAGGGGAGCGCAACCAGAAACCGGGAAAAGGGAAACACAGGGACACAGACATAGGGGGAAACAAAAGGCAGAAAGGGAAGAGCGCAGCCCGGAAAGTGGGAGATAAACAGAAATGGGGGCAGGACAGAATGGGGGAGATGGCAGCAGGGGGAGAGATACAACATGAAGGGGGAAAGACAGTACAGAGAAGGCAGCACAGGGAAAGGATGACAGTACGGGACGTACAACGGGGAAAAGTGGAGGGGGTGGCACCACAGGGGGGCAGCAGAAAAAGGAGAGATGGCAGCACAGGAGTGCAGACAGTATGGGGAGAGATGGCAGCATGGGTAGCGCAGACAGTATGGGGAGAGATGGCAGCATGGGGAGCGCAGACAGTATGGGGAGAGATGGCAGTACTGGGAGACATGGCAGCACGGGGAATGGAGACAGTACCGAGAGCAACATTACAGAAGAATGTGATGGCCGGGCAGGGAGGGAGTACGCATGTGCGTTCCCGAGCCAGTCATCACAGAGAGAAGAGAGCAAGTGTGGCCAGGCAAGAAGATGAGAGTGCCGGTCAGAACCCCTGACAACAAGCAGTACACAGATGAAACAGAAAGGAGACAGAAGATCTAATATGGTACATAATCTTTAATTACTTATAATTACAAACTTGCTTAAATTTGCATTTGGGATATTCTCATGTCAGTTTAATATCATGGCAAAACCCCTTTAAGTATCTGCAGGAGCCATATTTCTTATCCCCATGCGGCCGGGGACCTTAAGAGCTGTAGGAATGATGGGCTGAGCTAGTCCCGAGTTATCTGACGATGGGGGAAGTTTTGTACTCACTTTCCGACTCATGTACTACCATTACATGAAGAACTTCGCTCCTTGAAGCTATCAGATCTCTCCTCTTTAGGGCTTTGCTTACAGGTGCCTTTAGGCTTCAGGGTGAGACGTAGAAGACTTGCTGGGTTCATCACTGAACCAGGGTCTAAGGCAGAATTCAATTGTTATTCCTCCATCTCTATCCTCCCCAAATGGAGAACTAACTCACACCAGAGCCCAGCAATGACTCTGATGGAGCTCTCTAGAACTCACACTGTTGTGGATGGGGACAAAGGTTATATATGTGTGATCCTTTGTGTCTCCATTTTAATGTATTAGAAAGTATAATACCAATATGCCTTTATATTATGGCACGTAAAAGCTGCCTGTATAGCTCTTATATCTAATGCGTTTACATATTATGCTTATAGAGTTAATTTCCGTATAATCCAAGATGGCGCCTCCTTTGAGGATTACACCCCAAGTTCGGACATTCCTGAGCTAAAGGGAGCATGCCTCAGCCAAGGATGTAACCAATAACGACTAACAGCTAGGCCCATGTGAAGCTTTCTTATCTTGCTAGCCTTCAAATGTATAAAAAACTGCCATTTTGAGAATAAAGACAGAGGGCGACATGTATGAACGGGCTTTTCGCCTGTTTTTTGGCGTATACTGCGCCTCCCGGCCCGAATCCCCCTGTTGGACGCGGGGATGCAGTGTTAGGCGCAGCGTTGGGCCTTTTGCTCGCCCCCACATGAAGGGGGGGGGCAAGGGGGGCGGGGTGTGGGCCCCGGTGTGGGGTTTCGGGGCGGGAAGCGGGCGCTCAAAAAACCGAGGCTGTACGAGCGGTCGGCAAAGCGAGGCGGGGTGCAGCCCCGGGCAGCTCCGACAGGCAACCTGGTTTATTTTGGCTAAATGCTCTGGGGGGGCGGCAAAGTAAAGCGGATCGGAACATGCGGGGAAAGCAGAAAAAGATCGCGACAGAAATCTCGGGGGCCCGCTCCAAAAAAAACGCCTTAAATAAAGGCAGAAAACTTTGGAAAAAGGCTAAACCCTCAAAAATAAAAAAATTTTTTTAAAAAACCCTTTTCCCCAAAAATCTAAAGGGGCGCAATATCAAGAAATCGGATTTTGGAAATTGCCGGGGAAATACAGAAAATTCAAATCTGAAAGCTATTCTCATGGCCCGGGCTAAACCCCCAATAGAATAGGAGGACAGTGAAAAAAAATATGGAGAACGATTGACCAATCAGAATAAAGGGCGGGGGACAGTTCAAAATACAGAAAAAATGCAGAAAAGAGCTGTTTTTGGGAGCTAGCAGGGTTGGGCTTCTCCCCCAATCAGAAAGGACGACAAAGACCCATTAAGCTAGGAGAATTTGAGCCAAATAAAACCCCGGGGGACAGCAAAAACAGTAAAAAGGCGAAAAGGTGAGGGGTTTAAATGGGGGCGGGGGGCTTGGCTACCCCAGCCAATCAAAGCGCGGCTACTTTCCCATTTTTGTCTATGAGAGTGGGGAAAATGAAATTCGGCGCTCAGCACGGGTGCGGCAGGGATATGATAAAAAAATATTTTTATTAAGTGTAAAATTATCAATAAAGCGCTGAAACCTTTTTTAAAAAAATAAAGCATTAAACCCTAAAAAAGCGTTTGTCGCCGAGCCCGGGCCCTCTAAGGTTTCAATAGAAGACTTGGGGAAAAATACAAAATTTAAATTGTTAAAGCGCTTCTCATTGGTCGGGCAAAACCCACCCCAACAGAATAAGGACAAAGCCCCATTATTCCATGGAGAATTTTTGCCCAAACAAAAGGGCGACAGTGCCCCATTAAAACCCTATGGAGAAAATAGACAATAAAAGTCCAAGGGGGCATTCAAAAAAAGTAAATCAAAAAAGACTGTTTGGCTGAGTAGGGGGGGCTTGCTTCCCGCCAATCAGAGCGCGAGTATTCCCCCATTGTAGTTTGGAGAGAGCGGCGCCTGAAATTCGGCGCCGCGCCAGCGGCATGAAGTTTAAAAAAAAAAAATCTTTTTGATTTTTAAAAACATTTCAATAAAGAGCAAAAACCCTTCTGTAAAAAAAAAATCATTAAAACCCCGAAAAACCCGGTTTGTCCCCGAGCCCGGCGCTACATAGGAATTGCAAAGAGAGAATCGGGGGGAAATACAGTAATTCAAATTGTTAAAGCTCTTCTGATTGGTGGGGCATAACCAGCCAATCAAATAGGAGCAACAGTGGCCCTTTACCCTAGGAGGAAATTGACCAATAAGAATGGGAGCGACAGGGCCCCCTTAAAATTGGGAAAAAATTGACCAATCATTTTCCCAAAAGGCCGGAAATTTTCAAATACAGTAAAAAGTCAGAACGACGATTGGTTAGCTAGCGGGGGCTCGCCAGTTTAGCCAATCGGGAAAAACAGCTACTTTCTCATAAGTTTATGGGGAAAGAAATTCCGACGGCTCGTGTTTGGAAAGAAAAAGAGGCGGGTTATTTGGACAAATGGGAGAGGGGGCGACGCTTATGGGTTTTCTAATGCAATCTGAAATAAAACTGTCTTTCCCAAAACAAATGATAAGACTACAGAAATTGTCCCCATTGGGGATATAAAAGAAAAAAATATGGGGGGGTTCTTTTTTTCGTTAGCCAAGGGTCAATAGTATGGGGCAAAAGAAAAGAAAGAAACATGATTTTATTGATTTTAAAAAATTTTTTTTTTTTTTTACCCCCATATTAATTTTTCTTTTTTTACACATCGGGAAATACTCCATGCCGCCGGGGCTGAGCGCCCCTCTTTTCTGTATTTTGAACTGTCCCCCTTTGAATTTGATGGTCAATATTCTCCTAGGTTTTAATGGGTTCAAAGACACCAATTTCTGATTGGCCCGGGTTTATGCCGACCAATGAGAAAGCTTTCAGAATTTGAATTTCTGTATTTCCCGCAATTTTTTATTCCTAAAAACTTGAAAATTTGGATATGGAAAGGGATTTTGTTTTTTTATTTTATTTTTTCAGTTTTGCCCTTTTTTGAGAATGTTTAACGCCTTTTTTAAAGGGATTTTTTGATTCATACTCCGCACCGAAGTGGGAAAAATTTCTCCTTTTTCCAGCTAGCTCGCATCGGAAAAGATTTTCGGGCGTCCCCAAGGGGCCCAATCCCGCACTGCGCCCTGCCCCCCGCCTGTGCCCCCCAAAACCCGGCAGGCGCAGGGAACTTTTTCCCCCCCTTCGGTGCACCCCCTCGGACGGGGAATCTTCGGCGCAGCGCCGCATGCCCTCAGTCCCGCCCGGCCTAAACATAGCGAGGGGCGGGGGACTTTTCCCCGCAGGGTGACTCATTCCTCCGGGGGGCGAAACTCAGGGCAGCGCCCCCCGCCTAAATTTCCCCACCGGCCTAACACACTGGCGGGGCGGGGGATTTACATGGAATGAGAGCCGCCCGGCCCGAATAAATCAGGGGCAGATTTCGCCGGAAAACAGCGGAAAAAACGCGCCCCCACCCGGGGGCTTCACATGTCCCCAGAAAAATTATTCCAGCTACAAGGGGATGTTTTGAGTCTTTCTCGGTGCATTTTACTGTCCCAGGATAATTTTGGGGAACCCCATAGGGTGAGAGCCCCTTTGAGGTTCCATCCATATTAACACTATATATGCTTCATCTTTCCATTACAAATTTACTCTAATGGTAATAGCCCCCCTGCGAAGGGCTTTGCCTTTTACTAAAACATAGGGCCCAGCAATGTGACAAATCATAGCAATGGAAGACATCATATTAACTAAATCACTTTACTTTGAAGATTGTCCTAATACAACATGACTTAATACATTGATAGGGATTTGATGTACATTTTTAACTTGCCACTGACTTTAATGGAAAGATTCAAAGGAGGTTCCAAGCAGAATCTGCATCAATAAGTGACGTCACTTGTTTTTTCCAAAATATAAAATTCTGCACCTTCTATGCTGAAATGTGGATTTCCCATTGAAATCAATGGGAAGCAGATATTACGCAGATTTTGATGCAGAAATCAAAAACGTTTTGAATTTCTGCAACATGTGTGCCGCATAAAAACATTTTCTGAGACTGGAGCCACAAGTGCAATTTCTGTAGCAGTTTTTTAGCCAAACACAGGTGTGGATACAAAAGCCAGGAGAAGTACCAGTCTTTCCCTCTTAGTTTTTTGTTCAGTTTTTAATCCCTCCTGGCTATGACTCAAAAAACGCTTGACCCCGCCACAAAAACAGCATGTGTGATTCACACACTCTTTATGGCATTGTTTTGTCTTTAAAATGTTCCAAAAACTGCATTTATTATTTTAGTACTTTGCGTGTCTTTATGCATTTTTATAGGTTTTTAAAGATTAATGGGCATTATTTATATAAACCAGTTCCTAGCTGATCTTGTTAGAGTGAAAAACAGGCAAAGGGGGTTTTTAAAATGAGGGGCAAAGGCTATAGAGCTCTAAAGTTTGTCAGTAAGCAATGTCAACAAATTCCTATCTTTCAAGTTAAGGAAACCGCAAGGGGGCAACATCCCCAACCCAACCACTATTTACCTGTAACACAGAAAAAGGTAGCCGGGAACTATGGAAAATGTCTGCAAAAAGGGAGATAAGATCTGCCCCCTAACTTGAAGGAAAACAAAAAGAGAACGATTTATAGTCTTTTTTGCTTTACATACATATTTAAAGCAACAACAAAAAACCTTTAGAAAGGGGCAGGGAATTTTTTGGAAAAGTTTTTTCAGGTGGGGGTCCCTTTTTAAGGTCAGCAGTAAACCTGTTTACAAATTAATGTATTTTTGTTACACCCCACAGACACAGATTTAAGTATACACGGGGAACTGCTGCCCCATCTTTGGGATCCTGCCAATTTCTTCAACTGGTGGAAACAGAGAAAAACCAACACAGGGGGTTAAATCCAGGCGCAACGGACAAAGAAGCAGACCCCTTCCATCCTATTTCTAAATCAAAGAAGCCCATTTTTTTTCGGGGGGCCTCTTGTCCGATTCCTTGCCCCTTCTGGGTAATTTTTTATTCATATTTTACTAGCCATATTAAGGTCACCCCTTTTTCGGCTCCAAAAAAAAATTAAAAGCTGAAGACTCCTTCTACTAAATTCAGTAGGGAAAATTTGAAGAACATTTTGAAAAGTCTTTTTTTTTAAAAGGTTTTTTATTACCAAAATTTATTGTTAAAGGCAAACAACCCCTTTAATTCTCCAGCTTCTTTGCTATTTTAAGGGGGGGATGTCTCACTACAACGTAACTTTCAACAGGGAGGGAACGTTAAATCTGGACTTTTTCCAAATACTTTCCTCTTTTGATATTACCTTGGTCAGGAGATAAGAGATTTTATCTGGTCTAAATGCACACCGGTTTCTCTGGTTACCATCCTGCTCTCTCTTCCTGATTAGACAGAGAGCAGTGAGTGACATCACCACGATGGATGGCAGCTTAATAACAGAATGTGTTATCTGTTACAAAGGAGGTGAATTACTTTGGATTATTTACATTGAGCTCTGTACCCCTCTGCACTATATATTACATCTCCTGCAGTCATGTCCATGTTCTATCTTCCGGCGGATTCCTGTCAGATTCCCATAAAGTCAATGTACTGGGCTGGTGGGAAATCTGAAAACCGGTCGCAGTTTTTGGCACAAACTCGTGCCAAAAACCATGGTACGGCGATGTTAAAGGAGATGTATCGCTTCTTTAGTTCAGCTGATTCATACTGCTCTCAGCTTCTCAACTCTAGAAATGCAGGGGCGTTTCATCCCTCCCAGCTGAGTGACATCACCCCCCCTTCACTGTTCATGCTGGCTCCCGAGACTCCCCCCCCTCTCTGAGGCCACATGTCACTGTGTCTCTCCCTATCAGTCTTATTGTGTAAGAGCTGTATACATACCCAGGCTGCATTCATCTTAGACTGAGCACTGATCTCTTCTCCTTCACAGCTGGAGATTTGTTACAGTTGAATCCAGCTTTCTATGAAAGGCACAGATCTCCCTTCTATGCGGAGAGGCGGGATTGACACACAATTGTGCTATTCCTGATTGTAGAAGCCCTGCAGTGTTATTCTGTTTCTTCTGGCTATGCAGAGTAAAAATGTGCCGGTCCCTTACTTTAAGTGAAAGGCAGGAATGCAAGCTCTGTGAATACAGCCGATCGGGTGCTGAACAGAATGTAAATGAGCTCTCAGCTAGTGAAATGCAACGAGGAGGGATCGACCAGCACTGGATTCAGTGTAAACAGAAACAGAAGTTAAGGAAAACTGTGAATACAAGACAGCTTTGCTAATGACATCTAATTGCAAAGTTACTTGTTTTCACTGTCCCCTTATTCTGAAGACTATTTAATGAAATGATACAACCCCTTTAAAATACCATTGGATTGGTCTTGCTTAATTTGCTTTCTGCAATGTTATGATTGTATCTTGATTGCTTGTGTCACGCGTCTCTTATTTAGACATTATTGCCCATTGACTTTGTTATTTATGTTTAATTGCATTTCTTCTTTTAATAAAATGAAAATATACAGTTAAAAATAAAATACCATTGGATTTTAGACGGTATTAACATAAGCTGTGTAGACAGACTTGGACTTGCCCATAGGGGAATAGGAGAAACCTGAAGCTGTTTTTTAACGACACATACATCCTCAGAAGAGGCAAAAAAGCAGAGAAAGATAGGCAGAAAGCAAGAAGCAGAGTATAGGAGGCATGTACAGTCATTTACAGTAGCTGTAGAGTGGGCCTCCAAAATAAACTGAACCGGTGGGCCCCAAAACAGTTCAGTTAGTGGGCCTTTAGAATTAACTCCAGCTGTGGGCCCTAGGAACCTCGGTCTGACACTGTGTATAGACATAGTTACAGTCTGTATCATAGTACAGTACTACATTTAGGCTTAGCATGTGTACAATACATAAAACAAGGTATTTACAAGGTACAAAGTGCCAAAACCATGTAAGATCGAGTCACTGATTTGGGTTATAGTAAACTGGATTGCTATCCTAGGATCCTAGAGCTACTACATTTTAATTCTGTGAATTGACAAAATTGCTTTATATGAAAGTTTTCTGACCACTTTTCAGCTTCAACCACAGTTGCCTAAAATAATTGTACTGTATTCCTGTCATTGCAATCTTCAGTAGTCTACTTTTCAGAGCTCAAAATTCATCAACATGACAGTTTTGCTGTGATATAGTTTTAGATTGTGAATGGCTTTATTTAGTCTGACAGAACTGTATAAATATATATCCCTATTGTTTTATACAGGAGTGTAGAATTATTTAGTAGACAAAATCATGCTTTATCCATATTAGAGGTGGCCAGTGAGGAAAATCATTTACGATGTTAAATGATATAAAAATATTAATGACTACAATAAAATGTTGAATTGGGCATCAGTCTTTGGACATGTAAAATAATCTCTCAGAAATATTCAGACACATGAAGAGTATTTCTGCTCTAGAGTTTGATCACACGATGGATTTTGACGCAGATTACGCAACACAATTCAAATTTGTGTCCCATTCATTTGAATGGGAACTCTGCACCATAGCTCATAGTGAACTATAGCACACATTTTTTTCCATCAAGGATTTCAAATCCATAATGCAGAAAAAAATAAGTGACATGTCACCACTTTGACGTGGAATCCACTCAGGTAGCCAAGCCAAGATGATGGTAGTCAAGACAAGAATTAGCCCAATTTCAACCGGGCTAATCCATGGCAAAAAAACACAATAGTCATATCTTCATTTTAACCCCTTATTAACATTTAACATAAACTTATGTCATAATGCTGTCAAGGGAGTTTGGAATGGGCTCACTTGCTGAGTCCGTTCCATATGCGGCGTGTGCCGGCTGATGACACCAACCAGTAACAACAGGCTCCGATCCCTACTGTTTAGCCATTTAGACACTGTGGAGAATGTGCTATCTAAATGAAGGAGGAACGGTATTCCTCACTCTGATCAGAATCATGGAGTGCAGATTGGTTACCATGGGAGCTGGAAGCTTAATGAAGGCTTCTCTAGCTGCCATTTAAGCGCTTTTATTACTCTCTGCCCCAGGCAGGAAGTAATAGAACCGCCATGTTGGTACACCCTTTTGCATTATCTATATAATGCAGAAGGGAGAACAAATGATTGCAGTCCCTAGTGGTCAAGTATCCTAAGAGGACTGCATGTAAAAGAAAAAAAAGTTTTAAAAGTATAAAAAGCTATAAAAGAATAAAATAATTGAAAAGTTACACATAATTGGTTTCGCTGCATCTGTAAACCAGTCTATTACAATATTAAATCGTTTACCCCATACCCTGAACATCATAGAAGAAAAAACTTTAAAAAGGGCATTTTGGGGATTTTGTCACATCCAGATATACATACATTTATTTATTTGAGTGATAAACCCTTTTTCTATGTCCAACATGGGATTGTACCTCACACCTTCATTCAAAATAAAGCCCTCGGTGTATTTTAGTTCATTATTCATTGCAACTAAAAAAAAACTTTTTATAAGCCAGCTGTAGATTTTGTGCCAAGAAAGAGATCGAATTCTGTTTTTGTCCTAAAGGTTTTGTTTGCAGAAGATTTATTTACTTTTTTTCGATGGATTTCAATTACTTTTAGTACAAAATACTGTGGTCCCTCAAGATACAATATTAATTGGTTCCGGGATGACCATTCTATGCTGAAACCATAACTGTATGGAAAATTGGTTTTTGGTTCTCAGACCCTAAATAGTCACCCAAGTATATTGGAAAATGAAGATTAAACAAAATGAAGCAGATAACTAATACAGATAAAGCAAGTCTTCACATATAACAGTCGGAAAGAGCTGCTGGAAGCTGGAAATCACTTTCTATCATGAGAACAGGAGCTTCCTTGGGTCATGTTCTATTTAGACAATTACCAGTAAAAAAAGAAGATGGAGCCGCCCTCACCTGGTGCCCAAAGGAGTTGTTCATCCAGGCACATGTAAAGAGCAGTACAGGACATGCAGTACCGCACTGTACTATAGAGAGACCATACCAGTTTATACCAGGGTTTTGGTTGCATCTGTGAGTGGGATTTATATAAATCTCATTCACTTTGCTACAACTATAATAAGCTGCAGATTTTTTGCAACAAAACTGCTGTGGAAAATCTGCAACATATTCAACCCATGTGTAAGCACCCGAAGGGTGCGGCCACACGACAGCTTAAAATACCGACCGGATTCTGATTAACCCCTTAAGGACCCAGACAGTTTTGGCCTTCCTGACACAGCCCTATTTTTTAAATCTGGCATATGTCACTTTATGTGAGAATAACTTTTTGACACTTTTACCTATCCATGTGATTCAGAGACTGTTTTCTCGTGACACATTGTGCTTTAAGTTAGTAAGAAATTTTTATCCATACAATCCTTGTTTGTTTGTGAAAAATATCAAAATTTCACGAAAATTTGGAAAAATTTGTGATTTTGAAAGTCTAAATTTTGCGTGAGACAGATATTTTCACCACAAAATAGTTCTACTAGCATCTACATTTGTCCCTATAGGTTGGCTCTTTTTTAATGTCTTTTGTTTTTTCGCTAGAGGGCTTAGAAACTAGTAGTAATTTCTCAATTTTCAAGAATTTGCAATTACATTTTTTTGGCCACTCAGTTTGCGTGGCTTGAGGCCTGATGTGATACCCCTATTGATGCCTTAGACCCCTTAACATATTTACAACATTGTTTAGGAAGCTTGATAACCCTTTAGGCGTATCACAGAAATTAAAGCAAAGTGGAGGTGAAATTTCAAAATGTCACTATTTTTGCAGATTTTCAATATTTATCCATTATTCACTGAAATACGGTAAATGTGACTAGGTTAATTCAATGTAATATCAATTCCCCAGGTCTGCCGTTTTTAGAGTTATCCCATAGGTTGCCCTAGTGCATTATTTGGCTCAACCATAAGCCCAGAATAGGAGGAGCACTACTGGACCTGGGGTCTCATTTTCAATACGATTTTATTTAGGTGCCATTTCAGGTTGAGGACACCCTACGGTGCTATAAACTTAATAAACACCCTAATAAGACCCCATATTGGAAACTACACCCTTAAGGAATATATCCAGGGGTGCAGTGAGTATATAGACCCCACAGGTGATTCACAATTTTTTTTTAGAATTAGGCTGTGAAAATGAAAAAAACATTTTTTTCCAATAATCTGCACTTTTAGCTTAAAATAATTCATATTTGCAAGGAATCCCTGAAAAAAGAACCCTAAAACTTTGTCAAGCAATTTCTTCCAAGTTCAGCAATACCCTACATGTGGGTGTAAACTGCTGTTTGGGCGCATGGCAGGGCGTATAAGGCAGAGAGAGCTATTTGGCTTTTGGAACCCACATTTTGGTGGGGCCATGTTGCAATTGCAAAGCCCCCAAAGTAGCAGAACAGGCGAAACCTTCCAGAAATCGCCCCATTTTGGATTCAACACCCCTCAGGGATCTATCTAGGGGTGTATTGTGCATTTTGGGTGCACAGGTGTTCCATAGTTTTTTTTTTTAGCATTGGGCAATGAAAATGGGGGGGAAAACGCAGTTCGGTCATTGTTTTTTGAGTTTCAATTTTACAGCATTCGCCGTGCAGTATAAATGATGGGCTAACTTTACTATGGGGGTCGGTACAATTACAATGATATAGATTTTATATAGTTTTTTTTCTGTTTTATTACCGTATATACTCGAGTATAAGCCGACCCGAGTATTAGCCGAGGCACCTACTTTTGCCCCAAAAAACGGGAAAACTTATTGACTCGAGTATAAGTCTAGGGTAGAAAATGCAGCGGCACTGGTAATTTTTAAAATAAAAATGGATACCAATAAAATTACTAGGCAGTTTAATGTCCCCCATAGGCAATTATAGGCAGATATATGGCCATATATGCAGGTATAGGCAGGTATATGTCCCAAAAGGCACGTATATGGCCCCATAGGCATGTAATAGGCAGGCAGTTATATGTCCCCCATAAGCAGATTATAGGCAGGTATATGGCCCCATATGCAGGTAATAGGCAGGTATATGGCCTCATAGGCAGGTAATAGGAGGTATATGGCCCATAGGCAGGTATACGGCAGGCTGTAGGCAGGTATAGGGCAGGCTGTAGG
Source organism: Phyllomedusa bahiana (assembly GCA_025379985.1). Taxonomy (NCBI): domain Eukaryota; kingdom Metazoa; phylum Chordata; class Amphibia; order Anura; family Hylidae; genus Phyllomedusa; species Phyllomedusa bahiana. Next base: position 156,836 of record JAODAL010000634.1, on the reverse strand, counting down.
CAGGCTGTAGGCAGGTATAGGGCCGGCTGTGGCAGGTATAAGCAGCTGTAGGCAGGTATAGGGCAGGTTATAGGCAGCTGTAGGCAGGTCTTGGGCAGGCTTAGGGCCGGCTGTAGGCAGGTATAGGGCAGGTATAGGCAGCTGTAGGCAGGTATAGGGCAGGTATAGGGCCGCTTGTAGGCAGGTATATGGGCAGGTATAGGCAGCTGTAGGCAGGTATAGGGCAGGTTAGTGGGCTGGCTGTAGGCTTTTATAGGGCAGGTATAGGCAGCTGTAGGCAGGTATAGGCAGCTGTAGGCAGGTATAGGGCAGGTTTAGGGCCGGCTGTAGGCAGGTTTAGGGCAGCTGTAGGCAGGTATAGGGCAGGTATAAGCAGGCTGTAGGCAAAAAAAGGCAAAATAAAAAAACAATTAAATACCTGGATACCCGCAGCTCCGTATCCCCGGCGCGCTTCTCGGTCTTCCCGGCACAGGCGGGTGACATCATCAGGCCGCGCACGCAGCGTGATGACACACGCTGCCTGTGCCGGAAACTCCGGACAGCCGCGACTCTGCGACTGCCCGGAGTCCACTGCGGAGCACGGAGCGCTCGCTCTCTGCTCCACAGTGGTATCCCTTCACCTATATGCGCTCCGGAGGAGTCGCATATAGATAAAGGGATCGCGGACAGTGCCCGGGCCAGCGCAGCGCCCGAACACTGTGCGCTCACTCGGCAATCAGTTATATGCGACTCCTCAGGGAGCGCATATAACTGAAGCGTCCCTGTCGGCGCACGGGCCATCGCAGCGCCCGAGCGCCGACAGTGACTCGAGTATAAGCCGAGGGGGGATTTTTCAGCACATTTTTTGTGCTGAAAAACTCGGCTTATACTCGAGTATATACGGTACTTTTACACAATAGAAATATGTCTATAAAACATTGCGTTTTTTTGTTGTCCTATTCTGACAGCCATAACTTTTTTATTTTGCTGTGTGTAGAGCTGTGTATGGGCTTGTTTTTTGCGGGATGAGTTGAAGTTTTTATTGGTAACATTATGGGGTGCATATGACGCTAGGTTCTCTTTTTATTAAGGTTTCTGTGAGATGTTTTGGACAAAATACAGCAATCTCGGTAGTGTTTTTTATTTTTATTTTTTGTAGTGGTCACTGTACGGTATATATGACATGCTAGCTTTACTCAGCAGGTCAATACGATTACAGTGATACCCAATTTGTATATTGTTTTAAATGTTTTACAATACAAACACTTTTATTCAACCAGGAAAACACGTTTTTGCATCGCCATAGTCTAAGAGCCATAATTTTTTTCTTTTTTGTCTATGGAGCTGTGTAGAGGCTTGTTTTTTGCGGATGAGTTGACGTTTTTATTAGTATCATTTTTGGGGGAACAAGGCTTTTTGATCGCTTTTAAATCTGTTTTGTGGAAGGCAGGGCAAAGAAAATACTGCAATCCTAGTAGTGTTTTTTATTTTTATTTTTAACAGCGCTCACCATGTAATATCCGTGATAAGTTAGCGTTACTCTTTGGGTCGATACGATTACGGCGATATCCTGTTTATATAGTTTTTTTATGTTGAAACACTTTTTTTTTTTAAAAAAGTGTTTTTAGTGTGTAAAAGAATATTTATGCATCGCTATTTTCTGAGAGCCATAACTTTTTTATTTTTCCGTATACAGAGCTGTGTAAGGACTTTTTTTTTTTGCGGGATGAACAGACGTTTTAATTGTTACAACTTTGGCGTTTATAAGAGTTTTTGATCGCTTTTTATTCCATTTTATGTGCTGCGGGATGAACAAAAATCTTAATTCTGTGATTGTGTGTTTGTTTTTTTTTACAGTGTTCACCATGCAGGTTAATTAACATGACAGATTTATAGGACAGGTTGTCACGCACGCGTCGATACCAAATATGGGTACTTTATTTATTTTTTATTTTTTGGGGGGCGATTGGCGCTTGTAAAGGGAAAAAGGGCAGTGTACGTCTTTTACTTTATTTTTTGTGTTTGTGTTTTACTTTTTTTTCACTTTTAACATTTTTTTTTACTTTTTTACACTTTTTTTTACTTTTTCTTCTAACAGCAATCATCAGATTGCTTTTAGAAGGCAGGCCAGTACACAGTACTAGTACTGTGTACTGGTCACCATGACAACAGACTGTCACCATGCCCACAATGCATTGTGGGCCGCGTGATGTCACAGCTGACCTCAGGAAGTGACTTACTTCCCGAGAGCATCTGACTGTAGATCTCTGCCGCACGGAGGTGCGGCAGCTGCCGGGAGCAGGCTGGAGGAGCTCACTCCTTCTGCCTGCGGCTTCATTACCGCAATCATGACAGGTTGCGGTAATGAAGCGTTAATCACCCGCGGCCGGAGCACACTCAGGCCGAGGGTGATACGGCATGCAGCCAGCAGTGATATACCGTCGGTCCCATGTCGCGATCGTGCGCGGCTTGCCCGCAAGCCCGCGTGATCGCCAGGACGTATGCATACGTCCAGGTGCGTTAACCCCCAAACCACCTAGACGTATGCATACATCCAAGGTCGTTAAGGGGTTAAAGAACCTGCTGGTATTTTGACATCATGTACTTGGTTTCGGGGGACGGTCCTGTCTGCGGTGGGCAGATTTACCCATCCCCCTCCTCCACTGCCATGTTCCGGGTCTGCCCGAACACAGAAGAAGGAACATGTTCCATTTTTGGGAACTCCGGCATTGTCAAAAAACGTCCAGCAGAAAATCCATGCAGTGGGGACTGCACGGATTTTCTGTTTATATCAATGTAAAAGGTTGACAGTCGGTTTACAGGGCCTTTTTAAATCTGAAAACCTTCTGTAAAACTGACTGAAAAACCTGCTGTGGAGACAAGCCCTGGATGTGGTGGTTTCATAGAATGCTACAAGTCAGTTCATGAACTATATGTGCTATTATTGAGAACTGGAAATGTCTAAAAGTAGCAGCAGCTTAGCAATACTGTTTTAAAAAGGGAAGCCACTTATTGCCTCCCACACAGCCAGCCAGTATCGCTCTGCTCTGCACTGATGAGGGACAAACATCCCGAAACAGCTGTCTGCAGATGAGAGATACTGGCTTGGCTAAATATCCCTTTTGCTTTCTCAAGCAGTGGGTCAAAAGCGAATTGAGGATTTGTTAAATCCAATAGCTCCTTTCCCACAATGCCTTGTGATATGCAGAACTGTTTTAACACATTTGTACTATTTATTTCATGGTACTTTCACCTTAGCCAATAGCAGAGACAGCCACCTGGCATACTAGAAAATTGCTAATTTGTAGGTGCACCTGACTTACTAAACAGTGTTTAATGGGTCCCCTTTCATATTTCTCTATTACATTAACCTATATATCCTTTTCTCCTTCCAGACTGCCACTTCAATTTATCAGCTGCTGCAAGGATTATAAGGCAGTCCCAACTTCATTATCCCACTCTACCTTTCACAGACCCAGTGGAACTACTTGTAGATGACTCCTGAAGTACTAGATGGCACAGCTTCTGTTCTTGCATCTGAGCTTTCACCCAGTACACCTATTAGGCCATGTTCACACGGCTTATTCTGGGACGTATTTCAGCCCGAAATTCGCACCGTACGGCGCAAATTACGGGCTGAAATACGACCCAGTCATTACGGTAATCCACAGTTCTCATAGAGAACTATGGATTACGTCTCCTTTCTCTGCTCACACAATACAGCGAGCTGGGAGAGAAGTGACATGTCATTTATTCACGGCGTATAAACACCGTGAATATTGCATGTCTATGGGGCCGGCGGGTTGCCAGCGCTCCCGCCCCGCTCCCACCCCCGTACCCATGGCGTAATTGGGGGGGGGGCGAGATACGTCCCACAATTCAGCCGTGTGAACATAGCCTAACAGTGATCACAAGTGCTTCAGTTGGCTGCCATTGGGATCAAATGGTTTGCAACTAAAATGCTGGAAAAAATGCTGTGACCTAGGACCTTTTACAGAAAATGGTGACTGCCTGGCTCCCTGTTCCACCATAGTTTTTAACTGTATCCATGTTATGAGAAAACAGATATACACACAAAAGTGTTGGCTTTGTGTAGTTATTTTGAGGGCACACTACATTTACACTGTTATACAAGCTGTACACTGACTAATTTACATTATATTAAAGTGTCAGATCTTCAGTGTTGTCCCATGAAATGATATAATAAAATATTGACAAAAAAGTGTGTGTGGGTGTACTCACTTTTGTAAGATACTGTAGTTAAGTAGTGCCCTATATTTTGAAGTGGTCCTACCACTTAGTGACGAACTGATAAACCAAACAAACTCACAGTGATAAAGTGCAGGGTATCAACCACTACAAGTTCCAAACTGCCTTTTGAAGTGATAGCTGCCCAAAAACTGTGAAACGGTTTCATGAAATGGGTTCCTATGGTCTAAAATCACCAAGTGCAGTGGGAGGAGTGAAGTAAAGCTGGCTGTCACTGAACTTTGGAGTAGTGGATTACTATACGACAGTCTAATGAATAAATCGAAATTTGACAAATGTCTGAAAAATTTTCTTTACTGGAAAACACAAGGCCTGCTATAAGATTTGGTAGAGGAGGGATATTGTTAAGGGGATGATTTTCCCGTAAAGAATAATGTTAATGTTCCAGCACACAAATACGACAGCTGTGTAATTTCCTCTGAGTATGAAGAGTTTGGGGAAGGCCCTTTTCTGTTCCAGCATTACTGTGACCCTATGCCCAGTGTCCCTGTTTTTTCTATTTCCTGTCATGTATATATCTGTGTTACGAATTCCAAGGACCTCTTTCATTTTCTTCTCATAAGTAGTTTGTTTGGGTTTGTTACATAGGACCTAATCTATTAAGGTAGATCTGGCGGCCATGCTGTGCAGTGAGGGCTCATTTACAGTGGGAATTTCTAACTGTTAGCCTCTCTATGACATTTATTGACCCTGGCAGTCTGGTATAGATTATAGAATAAGCTTTTTCTAACTGTGTCTAGTTCTCTTGTTAAGTATTCTGTACCTATTTATCTAAGATCTTGATTAGTGTATTTCTAACCTAGTCCTAGAACAGTTCTATTCAGTGTGTTTCTCATCTGGTTAATGCTACTACTACATCCATGCCGGTTCATTCTTGTCTAGTTATGTTTTTTGTTGAAATCCTGTATCTTTTGGCAATTCTAGTTTATTCAGTGTTCAGTCTTTGTTGTGTCTGGATCACAAAAGCCTCCTGTTTGTGTTAGGGTCAGTTGTACCTTAGGGTTATTTTTAGGTATATTTTCATTAACAAATATCAAGGAAAGACCAATTCTGAAAAAACAGAATTCCACAGTGGAACATAAAGCATAAATAGCAACAAGGAAAATCTTCCACTAAAACTTAGCTTTTAATAATAACTATTAAAAATGTCAAAAATAATATTATATTTTCATTAACACAGAAGGGTCGGCGGTGTCTAGTGTTAAGGTCAGCATAAAGGATAGATTTAGTAGTAGATTCAGGTTAATTTAGTTAGGATCAGTTCTTGTGTGTTCATCATCCATTTGTATTTTCATGGTTGCCATCATTATCCATTATTGTTCCACGATCTGCCTTGTCATCCTTTAAGTTCCATCATCCATAGGCAAGTTTCTTTTCTAGTTTTATGTATGACACATACTAAATATTACTGCAACTTTTTAGTTGGTTACAATTTATCTCTTATAGCGTCCTGGGATTATCTGAGTACTGGAAGCCATAGTTAGGAACCAAAAAAGGGGACTCCTATGGGTGAAGCCAAGTTCACAAGCATTGTTATGGTCTAGAGATTATCAGATGAAGCCTACAATGTTGGCTGGCTTAAACCCAAAAATTTAGGGTGTTCTTGTATGGTTTCGGGTGTTATATCCTGAAAATCTTTGGGTCTGATATTCATCCTTAAAGGTAAAGTGACGTCCCAGAAGTATCTGGATATTCTAACTAACCAATTCCATCCCATCATCCCACCGCATACTTCCATCAAGGATTTAGTATGTGTATTACTTAAGGTGGGACCAAACATAAAATAGATATTGTTCATGATTTAGATTTTTCTATTCTTGAATATATTACAGCTATATTATCAGTATAAGGGATCCTACCTCTGACTAATAAAAAAAATTGTGATTTGTAGTTGATGTTCTAGTTATGGCTACATAATAGAAAATTCACTGTTTAGAAAACCGCTGATAAACTTTTGCTTTAGATGGTATAATTACAGGTTAGAACATATACATTTTTGCCATTTTAACTATATTTATGGTCAGACAAGTCGAAGAAAACAATATCTTCACAAAATAAAAGACTTGTATGAGTAAATCTGCTTGTGATTATAATTAAGGCTATAATAGTTAAATCCCCCGGATTTAATTAAACTTCAATACTTCAATGCATTAAATTCATCTACAAAATGTGCATGTGAAAAGATGTAATTACAATAGGAATCTGGAAGTTTCATGGCCAATAATTTACATTTCTGTTATCTCAAGTTCACGATGATCATAAAGGTAGCTGATAAAATGATTAAGTGTCCAGTCTGAGTAATTAATCTTTCCTTCTGGCTGATGGCAAAGAAATAATACCAATTTAAACAGAATATCAGATGTAAGTAGAAAAGAGCAATATATATAAATTAGCAGGATATCTTCTCTCTGGTTGTCAGTTTGTATAGATTGTGATTCGAATGCTTTTTTACATTATGCTTTTGCTCTACACTGAGTATATATGATTGAATATGAAAAAGATAGTCAAGCATATTTCTTGATGTATTCATATACAGTACCTCAGACAGTCCAAAACAGCATAATTTTGACTACATTTTTACTATGACTCTTCTTCTATTTGCTTAGTTTCACCAAGGTTTAAAAGGGTTTTCTCACTACAATAATTAGCTTTTAACACATAGGGAAAGGTAAATGATGACTTTTACTAAATACATTGCTCTTTTAATATTGCCCTGGTCAGGAGATAAGAGAGATTTTATCTGCTCTGAGTGCACACAAGTGTCTTTAAGTTACCATCCATATCTCCCTTCCTGATTAGACAGGGATCAGGGAGTGAAGTCACCATCGCTGGACAGGGCAAAGTCTTTATCTCTATAAACAACTTGAAAACCGCAAGGTAAACATTGGCAGTAGCTCACCGAAAGCAGTAGGTAGAACTTTCATTTAACCAGCTGTGAAGCATACTTCATCCTCGCACGGCGTCTCGGCCCTCAGTTCAAAAGCCACGTAGTAGAAACCAGACGATCCAAAGGTGAATGGACCCAGCGATGAAGATGAAAAAGTGCTTTCTTTATTTCATAGTTTCAATCCAATATATGCAGGGTGCAGGGGGGACCCAGAAACCATATTTTGGGTCCCCCCTGCACCCTGCATATATTGGATTGAAACTATGAAATAAAGAAAGCACCTTTTCATCTTCATCGCTGGGTCCATTCACCTTTGTATTGTCTGGTCTTTATCTCTAACAAGATTATATTGTTTACCTTTGATGAGCACTTGTTTTCATTCCTTGGACTTATGCAGCCATGTTTACTTCACATTAAATCTCCTGCACTTATATCACTGTAATGCACAGCTAGTAATAAATGAGCTTAATATGCTAATCTCTACTAAAGAAGCACCCACAGCCTGACCAAGATGTGTGACTCTGTGGAAAAGCATGGTGAGAAAACCCCTTTAAGGATTCACTTACTACAGATTTTGACTTTACATGCAGAGGATTTTGCCACAGATATAAAATAGATTAGCCCCATTCAGGCATCCTGTCTACCAGAGACAGCTTCTGACATGTCACATTTTTTTGTGCCACAGATTTCATATCCACCAGCAGACAATTTTGCGCTGTAATTCAAAGCATGAATTCCACATTGATATCCATTTTATATTTCACTATGTGAACAAAGACTAAAATAAAAAATATGTTTTTTGATGGGAGCCAAGAGTGACGTGTACATGTATTCGATTAGCGTATATGATAAATGAATACACAAAACGTAAGAACAAAGCGGGATGTCGACAGTGCTTTAGCTGTACATAGAATGTGGAGTAATCACTTCACTTTCAGTCATAGAAGAAGCTGCCAACTAATCTAGAATATTGCTGTGTGAACATTGTTCAGGGAAGAAACTGCTGTGATTTTACTGCTAATATGTTGCGAAGTAATTATGCTTACATTGCTCTACCTTTTCCATATGAGAACTCTCCATCACAATGCCTGTAATTGCATTGATTTGAGATGACTAAGTGTTATGTTCATTTGTTGTAAAGCTCTTCAGGTCTACTGCTTCAGACCTGGAAAACACAAGCTCCCAGCAAAGAATGAATCAACTAAAATGTGATGTAATGGAATCAGACGTTTCCTGATTTACCATAAGAGCCTACTATACATTTAAATGCTATTATTGTCCCCACCATAAACACCAATAAAGGGGGTTATCTCACTCAGACAACCTCTTTGTCTATTTTTATTTTGAGGTTTTCTTTTTTTTTTTTTTTTTAGAGGTGGCATTAATAAGAAATCATAGATGCTAACTAGTTTGAGCCAAAATAAACGGATTTTCTTGCTCTTCCTTAAAAGGGTTCCCATTTGTTTTATTGCATGTTTGCAGGTTTCCATCAAGGTATTGGGAAAAAAAGAACCCAATTGGATTTAACCCATAGGGTTCAACGGGCAAATGTTTTCTATGGAACTAACCTTTGCCTGTTTTCCCCCTTTTTGCTTTTGTATGGGACACTAAGTTGTGGTAGACTTACACTATTGAGTCTCGTAAAGGGGGTTACCGGGAAAAATTTAGAGCAAATATAGTCCACATAGGACTGCATTTGCTCTATTGATCTCTATTAGGACATATCGGCTACTTCGCGGTATCTGTTGACGTTCTCTTTTTATAGCTCAGACATAGTCTATAATGCCATGTGAACAGTCCCTTAGCTATTTAATTAAAGCAATGTAACGCTTTCCTAAAGTCCATGTTGGATGACTGTGAACATTTTCAGTACACACTGGGTAGTCATTTTATATGCACCTTGTTGATGCCCATTGTTGAATTGCCATCTAATCACAAATTAAACTTGATAATGGACAAAATCAAAGCGAAATGTCATCTATGCTCAATACTTTTTTCCCCAACTTGTCAGGTGTATTGAATATTATCTGTGGGGTTTTTTGGCATTTAAAGGGGTTTTGCCCAACCTAACAGGCTGATACTCCCATCTTGAGGCTTGAAAAAAGGGGTGTTGTACTTCTGTGTTTAAAAAAACAAGTACCTCCTCTGTGATGTCATCACTCCACCTCCCATGCACGTTCCTGATACTCAGTCTCTGTAGTTGGCAAAAAATTGTTTTGCTAATCCACGGTTAAATGTATTGGCAGTAAATATATGCGTTTTATTTCTCCCTTTATTTGCTGGAGAAAGATAAGTCAGCAGGCAGCCTTTTCTTCTTCAGAATTGCAAGGGAGAGGGGGGGGGGTGGCAGAGAGCAGGGAGGTTGCTTTTTACTATAATTAATTACAACCAGGGGTTTTTCTCTTTCAAAATACACAGGCTCTTTCTCCCCAGCCCCGCAAAGCTCGTTAATGTTCCTCCCATAGATAAAAAGTGCAAAAAAAGAAAGCGCGGCCAGATCAGCCCCCTGGTGTATTAATGAAAACGCAAGGAAAAAAAAGGGATTTAGTCGGTGCAGCTCTCAGAGGCTTCACTTTTTTAATGTATATTTTTGAAAGTGATTAAATACCCCTTTTGGAGGATCCTACGTCAACATTAGATCATGGCAAAACCCCTTTAAAGAAGAGTTATGAGGATCCTCTACAGTAGCTGTAATAGAAAATAATACAATTTTCTGATATACATTTATTAAATATTCTGCTCCTGTACTTATTGTATACCAGTGCAATACACCCCTATGTAGTTAAAAAAAAGCACTGTAACAAATTAAAAAAATCGCGTTGTCCATAAAGTGCATCACATATATTTTATTAATGACCAAAAAACACATATATTACAGTAAGCTTGATAGCTATATTTGCAATTAATATAGATAATATAGAAAAACATGATCTGCAATGTGCTCATCCTCATAGGATTTTCATTGACGTTTCAAGAATGCAGTCTCATAATTTTAAGTGTCCAATATGAATGTAGTGCTCTCAACATCGGTATGCTACAAAGAATAGAGCCATCAGCACAAGTGCGCTTCAATGTTTCGAAGGAACCTCCTTCTTCTACGGGCATGTGCAATAGGGTAAATTGTCACAATATATAGTTAACATAACAAGACATCATAACGTAACTAATAACAACAAATAAATTATAATTAAGACACAGTGTTCAGTGTTTTAATTGTAATTTGTTTGATGTTATTAGTTATTTTATACAATATATTCCTTAAAGGGGATGTATCGCTTCCTCACTTCGGCTGATTCACACTGCTCTTAGCTTCTCAGCTCTGTGAATGCAGGGGCGTTTCTTCCCCTCCAGCGGATGACATTATCCCCCCTTCACCGGGCCCGAGATCCCCCCCCCCTCTGAGTCCAATATCACTGTGTCTCTTCTATGATTTTTATTTTTTAAGGCTGTATACATACCAAGGCTGATTCAAACTAATCTGAGCACTGATCTCTCACAGGGAGTGTTTACAGCTTTCTAAGAACGGCAAGATTGCGTGTTGCAGGAGGTTAACAGGGACAAAAGTATGTTTTTCATTGAAATTGTGAGTCGTTTTCTGTAGGTGTGGAGACAAAAATGCTACGGCACCTAACCCTATCGAGCAAGCTCCGTTAACGACCCCCTTACAGAATTAAAAAAAGAGCTCCCCTTTTTGAATTGAAGGGGGGGACAGGAGGGGAAAAACCCCCCTTTCATTGGTAAAAAAAAAACACAAGTAAGGGGACACTAAAACAAGAAAAATTTGCAATGTTCCAAATGCAAAGGCTTTTTTTATGTCCCCACCGAAGGGGCATTTTGAAAAAGATACCACCCCTTTTTGGCTGGTTCACATCTTATTTGCCGAAAATTGAGGGAAGTTTCGCCCCCCTTTTAACCCGGGCCTCGGGGCAGGGGGGAACCCACTCCTGGCAAACCCCTTAGGGACCGTCCCTTATTTTTAGGGGTGGGGTAAAAAAAAAATTTCTTTTCCCCACCCGGCGGGGGTTCCCAATGGTTAAAACACATCATGTTTTTTAAAAATTTTGGGGGTAGACTGGGATGGAGGGTGCAAATGCAGGCCCCAAACCCGGAGCGCAATCCTCAAAAACCCGCGGCCAAAAAGCCATTTTGAACGAGGCCTGGGGGGGTTTTTTTCCCAAAATGTGGGCTTTTTAGGGGGTTTAAAGTTTTTCACTTTACTTCTGCCCAAAGCATGGGCACCCCAAATATTATAAGAAAATAAAAAAAACCCAGACTTTTCCCTCCTACTCTGAGGTTGTTGGGTCAAAAACCAAAAGGGCACAATTGGTATTCAAAAAACCAGTTAAGTATTTTTCTGCAAAAAAAAAATTAAAAAATTTTAAAAAATGTCCTACAGTGAAATGGGGAAAATTTTTCAAACAAATTTTGGGGCTAACTATCGTCTTTAAAAGACATTTTTGAACTTTGGAAATTGCACATTTTTCAAACTTTTCACATTTTGATATGTTTCACAAAACATCGCCCACTTCATAAATCCTTGTGCTTTCTTCCTGACAGACAGAGGTAGGTGTGTACATGTTGTCCCGGCCCTGGCTGGAGCAGAATCACACAAAATAAGCAACAAGATTTACTACTCACAAAAAATTTTGAATATTTGACTCTTGGTTGAAATTTCAGGATGAACATAACATTTCTTGAACATTTTTTAAATAAACTAAATGAGACCATCTCGTAACTTTATAATGCACATGTCCAATTGTTCAGTGTTTCAGTACTTTTTGCACAACTTGGTGATCTCTTAATGGCAAAACTCGCAACATGTGTTTGAGGGATCAATTTGAATTGGGATTTAAGCAGTCCTTCTCATCATGCTGTCCACATTTTGTCATCATGAGACAAAGACAACACCTTCCCATTGATCAACAGTACCTCCCCATTGTGAGACTTCAAACAGGATGCTCTCAGACGAAAGTGGCCACAACGCTTAGAGTGTCACAGAGTATCAGCAGGTTGCAACAGACAGAGATAGAGAGAGACTGGAAGAATCACAGAAAAGCAAAGAATTGGACTTTTTTGTCTACATCACACACTGAGGACTTCTTCATTGTAATCAATGCCCTGCAGAACCACACGATGAATGCCCCACAACTCCCGGCACATTTAAGAGAGGTGAGAAGCAACCAAGTGTCACTTCTGACCATTTGTAACCATTTACTTCAGCATGATCTGCATGCTAGAAGGCCTGATCACAACACCAGGCAAACATCATTGTCTTTTAAAGTGTTGCCAATACAGCGATATTCACCAGGCAAATAAAAGGTAAAACTTAGTTGCATTTTATTTTTGTCATATTAAAACATGAACGTATCCATAGGCATACTCGAACCTCACAAAATGCCATTGTGCTTAGTTGCCATTTTGTGAGGTCCGAGTAGGCCTATGGAAACGTTCATGTTTTAATATGACAAAAATAAATTCAACTAAGTTTTATCTTCTATTTGCCTGGTGAATATCGCTGTATTGGCAACACTTTAAAGGACATTTGGATACATCTCAAGCTCTGGACGAAATACGTGCTGATTACACCAAGGCGGCTGAAAGATTTTTTGGGGTGAGCTGACCTTTTTTTTTTTTTGACAAAAAATGGATTTTACCCCTGAAAATCAGTAAAATACATTTCCCCTTACAATTATACAAAAGCAAACTTATCACTGTAAGGGGTAGGCAGTACTTTAAAATTTTACTTATAAAACCCCGGGAGTCATTTTTTTTTAAAGCCTATTATACGGCCATTTGTCCTTAAAACAAACCCCTATATATCCAGAGTTCACCCCTTCCCCTCAAAAAAAACCCTAATTAAAAGGTAGCCTTCCCAAAATAAAAACAAAATCACAGAGCAGTTTTTTCCCCTTAATAAAAACCCATTTTAACCCCAGACCACTTCCTCCCCCATTATTAACCCCTTTAAATAGAGCCATTTTGTCCTCTATTTTTTAACCCATTTGGGCTCAGCTTTCCTCAACTAAACCCTAAAAACCACGGGCCTCAGTTTTTTCCCCTTACACATAACCCAAATAAAAGAAACCAGCTTTTTCTTTTAAACCCCCTAACCCCAAGGCCATTCTCCCCCCACAAAAACCCTTTTCTAGGCCATTTTTCTATCCTATAACCCCTGTATTACATGGCCAGTCCTTCCTTATACCCTATAACCCTTTTTAAACAGAGCTCAGGTCCCTCCTTATCAAAAACCCTAATATGGGAGCTACTTCCCCCCCCTTATCACATAACCCTATATATCACGGCCAGCCCTTCCCCTTTTTTATATAATATATTAAGAATATTTCCCCCCCTCTAATAAAACCCCCTTTCAAGTCAGCTTTTCCTCTTCCTATAACCCCGTATACACAATAGTCCCCCTTTTACTAAACCCTATAAATCAGAGAGCTTTATATTTTTCCCTATATATCAAGATTTTCAGTTTTTTCCCCTTACATATCCCTTATTCACAGGCCCAATTCTTCCCCCTTTTCAGATAACCCATTAAAGGCTCAGTAATATATATATATTAAAAATATATCAACCAGAGCCCACTTCTCTCCTCTTCATAAACCCTATAATTCACAAGCTCACTTTTTCCCTCATCCTATAAAACCCGTATTAAGGGGCCAGTTTTTTTTCCCATAAAAACCCAAAATTCAGAGAGGCCTTTCCTATAACATTAACCCCAAATAATCACAAGGGCTCACTTTTCCCTCTTTTAATTTTAATTAATCAAGAGTAGCTCCCTTTTCCCTATATAAAAACCTATATTCACAAGCTATTTCCCCCCTTACATAAAACCATTTCAGGTCTCCCCCTCTATTATAACCCTGTAATAAAAGATCCCAAAGCTCCTCCCTTTTTAAATTTTAAAACCCTAATTTCAGACCCCAAATTTCCCCCATTTATCAACCCCCAAATATTTTTCCCAGAGCTCAGCTTCCCCCCCTCTATCATATAACCCATATATCACAGGCTAATTTTCCTCTATCATAACCCCTATATATCAAGAGCTCGTTTTCCCCTCTATCATATACCATTAATCACGAGCTCAGTTTTTCCCTCAAAATTTTTAAAACCCAATATATCCAAGCTCAGCTTTTTTTCCCTTTTTATCATAAAACCCCTAATATCACAGACTCACTTTTTTCCCCTTTTTATTAACCCTATAACCAGACCAGCTTCTCCCCTCTACATATAACCCAAATATATCACAGACTCGCTTCTCTCCCCTATCATATAACCCTATATATCAAAAGCTCAGTTTTTTCCCTATCATAAAACCCCTAAAATTTCACAGAGCTCAGTTTCTCCCTATCAAATAACCCAAAAATTCACAGAGCTGCTTCTCTCCTATATATAACCTTATTCACGAGTTTAGCTTCTCCCTCTATAAAAAACCCTTTATAAAAATTTCAGAGCTCAGTTCTCCCCTCTTTTATAAACCCCTTAATCCAGAGCCACTTTTCCCCTTATCATAAACCCATATATAAAGAGTTTAGCTTCTCTTTCTATTAAAAAACCCTTATATAATCAAAGCCAATTCTCTCCTCTAATAAAACCCCTATAATCACGACTCACTTCTTCCCTCTATCATATAACCCTATTTAAAATCACGCTTACTTCTCTCCCCTATCATAAAACCCCTATATTCACAGAGCTCAGCTTCTCTCCCTCTATCAATAACCCTATATTCACAGAGTCATTTTTTCTCCCTCTATCAATTAACCCTATAACACAGAGTCAGTTTCACCCTACATAAAACCTATTATACAGAGCTCAGTTCTCTCCCCTATATAACCCCATATATCACGGGCCCTCCTTCCTCCTCCATCATAAACCCTATATATCACAGAGCTCAGCCCTCCCTCTATCTATAACCCATATATACAGACGCTTCTCCCCTTTTTCACATCCTGCTCTGAATGGGGCAGCAAAAACCCCCTGAAAGGTTTCCCTTTTTTGAGTCTTTTTCCACATATGATTTTGGTGCTAAAAAATGTCACAATGATCTGTAGGGAATCCTTTTTTAAAATCCGGGAAAATCAGGTGATTTTAGACACAGTTTTTTAAATTGTGGATGTAAATTTGATGCTGAATTTAAAAGAATTTCACCCTTTTAACATATAAGGGTTTGTCTAGACATCGTTTCCCTTTTTTGGCGCCGATTCGGATTTTGAAACCCAAAAACCCAAACTGTAAGACTACCCTCATGACCTAAAATTGAAAATCAAAGTTGTGCCCCATGCAACTTGTGGTTTTAAAAATTTCAAAACCACTTTTTTTTTTTTTTTTTTTAAAAAAAAACTTAAATTGTTCATTCTTCTCCATATTTGGGTAAAAAAAAAACACCCCAAAACATTTCTAGCCGGTCTGATCCAAAACCCCCATAGATATGAATGGGACTTGGACAACTTTATTCAGGCCAGCATGGCTACCGGGAGCGGGAAAAACCCGGAAACTTAAACCAAAACAAAAAAGGGACTTGACACTGACAGAAAACAGCCACCAGCAGACTCAGGATGGGTTGCGGACACCAGGAAATCAGGTAGGGTTGCTGGATAGCAAGAGACTAGCAGACTACAGATACCGGCAGACTGAGGAAACCTGATCACAAAAATTTAAAGGGTAAAACAAAGAGAAACCAGACAGGCAAAGATCAGGAACCGGGGATCCAAACTCTATAGGGCCAGGAACACAGGATAAACAAAAAAAGGGGCCCGAGCTTTATTGCAAGCCCCACAAACACACTCCCAAAACTCAGACACACATAAGGAAATAGCTGGCTTTATACTGAGCCAACATATGTATTACAGCTGGGTGGAAAACAGGTCCTAAACATAGACCCCTGGATCAAATTTTCTATAAAATTAAAGGGAGGGAAGAAAACCCTTTCAAGTCGACAAAAATCAGGGAGGGTAGGCAACAAATGATCGAAATAGTCCAAAGTCTAAATCAGGAAATCAAGCAAAGGATATCTAGAAGGGAAGTTAAAACAAGTCAACACGCAGAAATGCAATAAAACAGCACACCAGATAGCAACCAAGACACAATAACTGGCAGGAGATACATGCTCAAAGCAAATTTAAATAATGAATCAAGCTCACTAATTGGTTTGCTGATTAAGCCTCCTAAAAAATTTTTCCGATTACCCAAGCCACGTTTAGTTTTAAAATATGGGCCCCCCCTCTTTCCTACCCGTGGGCTACAAATTTTTATGGTAGAAAAAACCCAAAAAGTACCTGCTTCCTGGATCTTACACCGTTTTTCATAACCCCTTTTCTATCATAGGAAAGCTGGGTCATGCTCCATCACCAACAACAACCCATTTTCCTATAGTAGAAAAGCTGACTACCTGCTGTGGAGTATGGGGCATCACCCAGCTTTCCTGGATGCCAGATAGGCTATCCGGTACCCAGGAAAGCTGGTTAATATCCTGATACAGCAGTCACCCAATGTTCCTGTCATAAAAAAGCTGGGTGCCTGCTTGGGGGATGAAGCATCACCCAGCTTCTTATGTAGGCCCCTATTAGGTAGGAAGGCATATAGTTCCCCCAGTAGGTAGGTATTTGGGCCCCCATTAAGAACGTAATTAGGGATAAAACCCCAGTAGAATGTGATATTAGGCCTCCATAGAAGGTTGGTTATTGGTCCCCATACCAGGGCTTGGAGTCGGCAAAACCAAAAACCCCCCACTCCGACTCCCCCAAATTTCCCAAACCTGCCCCCCCCGACTCCCTGACCCCTCTGCATGGGCATGTTTAATGAAATTTTGAGTAAATGGTAACTCAGGCGTTTATACCTTTTGATACAATAGTCAACTATAAGGGAAACAACAGACAACAAAAAACAAATTTTTTTTCTTTTGAAAAACTTGTGGGGGAGTTTTAAAAAAAACTGTATTTTTTTCAGTCTGTACCAACATTGGGTGTGAGAAGAAAATCTGGGATCAATTTTAGTCAAACATCTTTTAAACTATCAGAGCCCAGAAGGATTCAGAGTATTGAAAAAACCAAAAGGGGGATTTCCCAAAAAACTAACATAATAAAAATTTACATTTTTATTTTTAGGGGGCAAAAAAGTAACAAAAAGCAGTTCAGAAAGAATCTGAGAACAAGCAGATGCTAAAAACTTTCAAGTCAAATTTATGTATAAGAATAGGTAAATGCTGTTTTTAAAATTACAGAGCCTCATTCAACTGTGTTGATGGGAGATATGGGGCCTGAAAGTTTTAAAAAAATGTTACCATTTTGCTTTTCCAGTAAAAAATTTTATTGGATAGATTTAGAACACAAAAAAAATTTTAAAAAGGGAAAAAAACTGCAGGAACATTTTTGAGTCCTTAAAAATTTGTTTGAGAAAAAAGATTTCCTCATCAATCCTGCATACATGACCACATCTGATCTCATTATTTTCCCGCTAGAGAACGCCTCTCTACCTAACTTGGTTTTGGGGGAAAAATGGTGACCACAGGGCAACCTTCAACAATGTCAGGGGGTAAAGGAATTGCCTCAGCCCACAGTAATTTTTTGAATGGTTGAACTTTCTCTTCTTTTGAAAACAGGGGGAAAAAATTTTTCTGAAATTTGTTTTTCCATGGGGGGCGAATCCCTTTCCCCCGGGGGGAGCGCTTTGCCTCTCCATGTCATCAATTACATTCCTCATGTGATAAGGCTGGAAGATATGGGAGCAGTAGCACTGGCCGGACCCATTTTCCTCATTTGACTCTTTGCACTGCATAGAACTAACTGGACCAACTTTTTATATATTTTGGAGTCGAAGTCCGGTCCCTTTTATGACGACTCCGACTCCTGCAAAAATAGGCACCGACTCGAGAATCCACAGCCCTGACCGAGTGTACATTAGCTTGGTATATAGGCCACTCTCAGTGAGGCAGGTATTGTGGACGATCCTCTCACATGTCAGCGCGCCAGCTTGGGACGCCAGCTCAGGGGCGGGTTTCTTGTTCACCAGGAAACGCTCGTCGTTGGTATATACGGAATGGCTCACCGAACAAAGGCTTTCTTTCTTCTGGCTCAGCTCTTGTTTTTATTTTGGCACTGGTTTACAGCTTCAGAAATAAGACAAGACTACAACCTTTTTAAGGGGGGCCCCCGGGGGGGGGGGGTTCTGGCCACTTACCTAAACATGAAAATGAGTCCCTTTCGCTATCTGTGGTCTATGCCACCTGACACAGAACCACCAAACACTTTACCAGCCTCTCCACTGGTTCAGACTTCCTCAAGGCAGCCACCTGCTTGCTTCAAGCCTGGGGTTTCAGAGCCCTATCCTCAGCTCTCTGCTTGCTCCACAACTGAGCGTGCCAGAACACATCCTCCCGAACACCTGAGCAGCAGGCCTTTATATGGTCTCAGGAACTGCACCAAAACTCTAGACTGGAACAAGGGGGATTAGAAGCCCTACCAACACAATTTTCGTATCTCACCAATAAGAGCTTAGACCCAGGATTGGCTGAACACGCACATAGTAACTATACAGGTTGGCCAAACCACTGAGTGAGGCTGCAAATATTACATGATGGCTTGGCTCCTATCTTCACCAAAGGCCATGTAACATCGTTAACGGATGTCCCTGCGACCCCCGTGTAAGGGCCACAGGCACAACCCACGCACTCGCCGCCAGCCCGGTACTCGGGATTGCGGGCTCACTAGAAGCTCTGTCCCCATCTTACCTCGCCATATTTCTGGTTTCAGTCCCGGCGCGCACATCCTGCTTGCCGGTGGGTGCCGCGCTCTCCACCCTAGTGCACGGGCGCACGGCACATCTACAGGCAATTTAAAGGTAATAGCGAGCCGGTGATTGGTTCTCTCGCGGCACTGACCCTATTTAACCTCTGCCCCTTCCTTAGGCCTCCTTGCCGAATCGATAGTGGCCTGTGCCTTGAGAGGAATGCGTTTCTATGTTGTGTCTGGCGTGATCTGTGTACTGTCCTTCGGCCTCCCTCCCTCGACCACGTACCATTGCCGACCTGTCCTGACCTTTTGCCTGTCCCTGATACAATCATTGCCGCTGTCCTGACCCTTATAGCCTGTCCCATGACTCTTCGAGCCTGCCTTACGATTCTGTACCACACGCCACAGCTCGGCAGCCACCCGCAAGAAAGTCACGTCAGGGAAGGACCTCCAGGTAGCATCGCGCGCAAGCAGCAAGTCCATCCCAGCTTTGCGGCGGGCTCGTGGTGAAACACTGCGAAACCTATTAGAACTCCCGATTCCCTGGAGTGTCTTAATACCTTCCGCTTGTGGTGGTTACAGGAGGATCCGCTACCACGAGGGTGTATCATTACCACTTAGGTGGGTGTTGTTTGCAGATTCCGGCATGCACTCCCGCTAGTGAGAGAAACCTGCTATAACTACCAGAGGTCGGCTCTGCACATTATATAGAACTCCCGCATATGGTAGAGGTATTGTCTGGGCCCCGCTGGTAGATATGTTGTGTCCCCACAGTAGGTAGGTATATAGCACCCCCACTAGGTAGGTATAAGGCTCCCTCAGTAGGTAAGGTGGTATAATGTCCCCTCAGTTGGTAGTGTTGTTACATAGCTCAATGGTAGGTCTGAGTTTAAAGGATTCGCGTCTCACCTAAGGTAAGGTATATTCGGTCCACCTCAGTAGGTATGAAGTTATATAGGGTCTCATCAGTTAGGTAGGAAGGTATATAAAGGCCCCCACATTAAAAAAAAAAATATTAACCATTTGCTATACTGCACCCTGTTCCCCAGTTAAACGGACCCAGGCATCGGACTTTTGTCCTGCTCACGCGTCGTGTTGTTATCAACCGCTGTTGCTAGGTTGTACTTCTGGCAATACCTAGACTGGAAAGGATAAGGCAAATGTTGCATTAGGTCGTTTGAGTACAGGAGAGGCAGCAGTGCATATGGTGTAATGAAGTCACTTCATCACACCATCTGCTCCGTTTACTTGTGCGGCCCACAGAAGTTGACAGTGGGGTAGTGAGCTGGTAGCTCCATACTCCTCTGTAGTTTTTGAAAACATTCGGTTCCTTGGTCAGGGCAGTTCTATTTTATCCAGAGCTCAAGCCCCCAAGTAAAACAGTCTAATACGGCCCTATCCCTGACATGCTGCTGTGGTGAAAGTGTATCCAAAGAGGACAAATGCCACAATTACAAATAAGCAACATGGAAAATGTGGAGCACCAGGCCTTACTGATCGTTAGAGTCATGTTAGCTTCGAAGTGTTGAGGGTAATGGAAAGACATATTACAATGGAGCAGCTGACCACAAAGTGAAACCAGGAGGCTATCCAGATGTATAGCTAAAAACAAACAGGTTCAGAGAACATCGATGCTCTGAAGGCAGACGAGATAGTCACTGAATCTCCGCTTTGGACTGAAACGGTCTTTAATTTTCAATGGCATTGTTTGAATTGGACCTCCATGATTGGACAAAGAGTTTGGCTTCTCCAATGTGTCATGTTTTCTGCTTTCATTGAACGGATTGTCATTGGCCCTTAAGGCCATGAACAATATCAAAGAATAAATCACCTGCAATCGATTGCTGAAGAATACATTGCAGTGTTATGGTCTGAGGAATGTGGTTTGTAGCATTCTCCTGAGGCCCCATACTTATCTATTGTGCTCAAACGCTTCTCCACGCACAATTGGGCTATCCCACCCCTTGCCAGATACACCTTTACATGCTGATTTTCTTTTCTTGGGTGTGGTTGGATCTTTCGAAAGACCACATGTGACATCGTTCAACATTTGTTTGGAAGAGCATGACCAAGACTTCTACGTACTTACCTGACTTCAATTTATCCAGTGCGTTGAAACCTCAATTGAGTGTCTGTGGGACACCTGAATCTTCGTGTTTGCTCTGTGGTTTCTCCATCATGCACCTCCTGCATCTGTGGGATGCATGCAGTCAAACATTGGCTTCAGATTACCTTGTGACAACCTACAGGACTTACTGAGTCAGACCTAAAAACCATCTAGATGCTGTCTGTCCATAGCTGGATGTAGTGGTTACTTATGGATATCAGCTGCTGGTCAAAAAATGCTTACTCGAACTGTGTATATTCTGAAAGTAACACGGACTGGGGCATACTTGTGACCATATTCTATATTCATGTTACATACCATACAATATGAAATTTGCTTTCACATTCTCTTAATAATAAACGCTGTACTCTTTACCTTAGAAAAACACCATTGTGGATGGCTGTGAAATTAATCATTGTTTAGCATGTGATTAACCCTTTGTTTTACTAAGATTTTTAAAATTATTAATCTCTAATACATATGGTTGCTATTTCAGATATATGCTCCTGAGTGGGACCTGTGGTTAACATTTTCTATTCCATTATCTTTTTTTTTTCTATTCCAGATCTCAATTCTATTTGGTATATGACTTTGTTTGTAAAAGAAAAAAGTTCATGTTTGTTCAAATGAGCGAGCTCAAGCACCGCCGGTATTTGTTCGGGTGGGCCCATTGAAGGTTCTCATCTGCTGATGGCCATGGCTATGTATTCTACATTAATGGCATGTCTACAACTGCACTGGTTTATGGGTTTGATTCAGCATTTAGAATTCGACAAAAATCCAACAACCATTGCCACACAATATGAAAAATCTCGTGCTGTAGTTACTCAGCGTGGATTTTCTACTGTCGAATTGTAAAACTGTCGGCCTCCGCCACAAATGAACAGAAACATGACTACGTAACATATTCAATATACAGGGCCGGCGGGAAATCCAAAAACTGAATCACTTTTTTTGCGCACATCTGCGCCAATAACACGGTAACAGCGATAGCTAAAGAATGTTTTAGGTTTTTTAGAGGCATTTTAACATATGCTGTTGTAGAGACATAACCGTAACTGTGTGCTTAGATAACAATGTGAACACATTTTACTAGCAAGAATGACTGCTCACTTTTTTCTTGTAAACTGTCAAAGACGAGTGGTACTAAAAACAGATGAACATCAAAAGATGAGGACCCTGCATAGTTACCTTTATTTCTGACATTTCATATGACTTTTTTCGTGGTGGTTTGGAGGGTTGTTTAAAAAAATATATTTCCATAAGTCACATATTTGTGTTCAATTTCCATTCAAACTAAATTTTCCTCATTTTTACACTTAAATACTTGTTTCTGTTAAATGTAGAGAATATACTGTGATGAACAGAAGTATTGGAATCATTTTTGCTCATTGAGTTATAATAATTGGTATTCAGATGCAGCATTTGTGTAAATGATGAAGATTTGCATTTTATACTTGGTTTATTGAAATTACAGCAATAGAATCATTAGTTTTTCTTGAGCAGAGTCAATAGGGTAGTTAAGAGTTTCTTTGATTCATTTAGAATTTTTGGACAATAAACAATAAGTGCTGCAAAAAAGGGAAAATTGTTCTACTTTATTTTTTTCTCTGCCTTACACTGCAGTGCGAGATGCTGGCCTGTGTAAATAGGATGGGTGGGCCTTTGGGGGGCGGAAAGATTTTGTCTCTTTCATTACACCATGCTTGGATTCTTAAATGAACTGATAAATACCAAAAAATTATTTAAAAGCATATTTTTGATTCAGGAAAAAAGGTTGTTTATAATGTTGCCATTGTTTGAATAAAGTTCATGACTATAGACTGTGGTTGATTTTCTGACAGTATGTCTGTTCCCTCTCTTGTTTCAGCAACCGTCTACTACTTAACAGTGTGTAAGGTAACCCACAATCCCCACCAACCCTTCCAAACGCCCCCAATTTTTAACCAATATTAATCCCACTCTATAAAAAGATATTAACAGAGAAAGTACACTTCTGGTAATGTATAATTAAACATATAAATATTTACTCAATTTAAGTTTTACCATGAAGGCGGGTATGTTTTATAGTCGCCCATCCACTGAGGTTAACTTTAAAACGTCTAAGCAATTAATCTCTGCACAGTGGAACCTGGGACACTAAAGGCGAGACATGTATGATTTTCTTTTTATTAAAAATTATTTACTATTTTGCAAGTGA
This sequence comes from Phyllomedusa bahiana, assembly GCA_025379985.1. NCBI lineage: Eukaryota > Metazoa > Chordata > Amphibia > Anura > Hylidae > Phyllomedusa > Phyllomedusa bahiana. The sequence continues at coordinate 133,662 of JAODAL010000634.1, read as the reverse complement.
CAAACTTACATTCTATCAATATATAAAACACTAAATGTGAACTTTTATTATGTATAACACTTCAACCTTCTATACAACACTATTTTAAAAACACTGATTTCTAACCTCTCAATGTTATCCCTTTCTATTTTCCTGAGGAAAATGACTTTTTTCTTCCATCATAGTCTGGTGCGAAGACCCACTAATTAACAGGAAATACCTTTATATTAGGATTTACTAACTCAGTTAGGGATTCAAGCCACATCCACTTGGGCAGTTATCCCTAATATGATGGACACATCATAAACATATAAGGTTTTCCTTGTGATGCACTCTGCAGACGGGTAACACTTATAGACAGAGTGAGAAAAATCACAATTTAAAAATGTCATGCCTGACCCCCCAACATGTTTCACCAGCTAAAACTTGGTCTCATCAGGGCGTTAGGGTGTCCGGTACATGTGGTCTAAGACTCATTTCCTTTTTATATCATGTTAGGTACACACCCATTTCTAGGCTGCTCACAATTAGCATTTATAAAAGTTTACCATTTTTAGTATTTTATTTATAGATTGAGAACTGATAGTGTTTAGTTTGGCCTATGGGCAATATAGTAAATATACGTGATCAATAGTCAGCCTCTTCTCGGTTCTCGCTTGACGTAGCATTCCCATTTTTTTGGAGAATATTTGACATGTAATGATTTTTGGCGCACAGTAGGCACCTTTTAATTTTTTTATTCTGTTCATTTGTAGCGTAGAATGTCCTTAATCATGAACTGTTCTACCTGCGGGTCATAGATTTAGCGCTTTCTAGCTACCCCCAAAGCGACAATCCGGCTCAAGTTTAAACCACTTTTAAAGTGCTTCTACCGTTACAGCACTAAATGCGCCTGGAATTTGCAATCATATAAAAAGTCAAAAATGTGTATGTATCGTATGGTGTGTAGTGTCGGATATGCCTCCACAGGAATGCCCTGGACACATTACAAAGTGCAGCGGCAGCAGACACTCTATAACGCACCTAGATATTGGTGTGCGCTCTCTAAACCTATAGCAAAACAGGGCCTGCGCAAGTTTTTGGATGAAAAGACGGCAACTTCTAGCCGCAGCCCAGTACATACATGTTGCCCTAATTGTGCAGCCTTACTGAGGCTCAGAAGTCGGACTTTATCAGCCTAGCAGCCGAGGTCTTTCAATGCAAGAGAGCTCACGGATATGCTTTCCCACTCACCAGTCGTTGCTCATATACAGCATCATTGAGTGAATATATGCAAGCAATAAGCAAGGGAATGCCCTTCTGGACTTGTTTTGTTTCATGCAAATCAACATGATCACTTGGCGGCTTGGTATTTGCAGGAGATGCGGATGAGTCTTAATCAGACTACTAGATCATACTCTGCAGTGAGTTTGAGGAATTGTATTTCTACTGTAAACCGAGGGTCATCCTTTTCCATACCCTGTTACGGGGGGAAATCAGAAAGGTATATCCAAAAACTTTTATGATAAAAAATGGTCGCCGTCAGAGGTCCTTTCTATACACTATGTAAAATAATTAGAATATCAACACAGAAAAATAAAAAAGATCAATAAAACAGTCCAACTGCAACTTTTAAACCTTAAGGACATGTCCCCACTGCAAACATGGTTTTCGGTCCAGTTTTTCAGATGGTTTGTGGTTTTGCCAGACCGCCTTGATAAAAAACCGGTCCAAAAATGAGCCACAACGGGCTCCTATGGGATAAAAACCATGTACATTACCCCGCGGGCCAATCCCGAAAAAAACATTTCTACAAGCTCACAATCTTCCGGGCCGGTTTCCGGACAGAATCTCTGTGCATGTGTATGTGAAGGGGAGGCCTTGGGGACGGCTGCAAAACCAGGACAAAAATTGAATAAACTCGACCAGTATTTGTCCCTTGCTGCAGGGACGAGCTAACCCCGACAACCCTAAAATCTATGTATCGCCTATATAAAATTATCTGTATAAGAAAAAGTTACAACAGTTACAAAACTACATAACTGTGCCCAGTATTTTGCTCTAAAAAAAATATTAAAATCTAATTTTTTTTTATTTTTTACCTTTTTTCCCTGCTATTATGTAAAAGAAATATCTAATGTTTAAATTTCGTAGAATAATACATTATGCATCACAACCCAAAAATTTGAATAACAGGAAAACATTATAGCATTTAACTCATTGTGCTAAAAAATTAAAACATGTTGCGCTGGTCGGAAGGGGCGTATACAACAAGTCCAGTACTGGGTTAATAGTCTTGAATCATTAGTAAGACTTTGCTATTTGTTAATTTTACTTTATATGGTATAAAATTAGCACAGTAGGACGTTGTGACATCCAAGGCTGAATCAGCATGTGACTAGGGGTAAGTTCACACGTCATGGTTGTTTCAGTTGTTTCTCGGATTTTGAAAAATGTTTGTAAAACGGAATGTCAACCATCCCCCTAAAACTTCAAACTAGAAAATCAGATTTTAGGGACACCGTCGGATTTTCAATTCCAAATAATCTGCCTAATAAATAACTTTGAACATGTACATTCTTCCAGATGGTTTTATGGCGGAAATTGTACTGTTCAATGTAATAAGGGGGATGACTGGAATCTGACTCAAATTGCAAACAAAAACCAATTTTGTCTATACTGTGTGTTCATATCCTTCTACATGCAGATTTTGCCTTGGATTTTTCCCTAATCATTGCAAACTTAGGAGTGGGAATATGCTCCATCTTTCACAACGAGAACAGAAATTTATTGATTTAGAAAATAGTCTTGTTTTCTGCCACAAGATTTTTTTTCTTCTATTTGTGGATGGTGTTCTTAACTATTTTGCAGATTATTCACGCGTGGAAATCTGAACAATTTGTTTTATGTCTGAACATGGCTTTTTGTGTGTTTACTAATTCGTATGCTTCTGCCAGAATAATAATGCAATAGTTTTTCTAACTATGACAGCTCCTTAAAAATGGTGAAAGCCAGCCTGTCAAGTAAAAGACTGTCTCTGGCATTCTGAAACAGAAAGTGACCAGTCTAAGATTCACTAGGGAAGTTGCTGCCAGCATACATTTCTCAATGAGATCTTGTCAGGGAAAATTGGATTTTTTTATGCCAGCTGTTATTAGAAGAAGAGTGACCATGTAATGCTTGGTGGAAACAGTCACCACTGGAGTAACTGTGTACCCTTGTGAGCACCACTACGCAGATTAGTATGAATAAAAATTACAGGTGAAAAAAAAATATAGAAAGTAAAAGTTTTTAAAAAATATCCCCTTTTTCATTTTACAGGATTAAAAAGAAAACAGTAAACACTGATTGATTTCTCGTGCATCCACCAAAAAAAAATTCTGATATATTAAAGAATATAACTATTTATTTTTTTTTGATCCTGCTCACGTGTAACTTCCATAAAAAAAACAGTATAAATTGCATTTTTATTAATAATAAAATGACCTTCGGATTATGATGATGCAAAGCTCAATAATGAAAAAAATGTAATTAAACATATAAAATATATGTGAACTTGAAATCATTCCATTTACGGTACTGACTACAGAATAATGATAATGTCCTTTATCCTACAAACACTGAAGTCTCATGAAAAACAAACCCGGTACACATTTCACAATTGCATTTTTTCTCACAATACCCACCACACCAAGATTTTTCCTGGAATAATTACATGCCAAGTACAATGGTAAGCCATTAAAAAGTACAATTTGATTGTACAATATGAAAGACTTTTGTGGGAAGAGAAAAAAAAAACTATTGTAACAAAAATTGATGCAGGGACTGTAAAATTGACCCAGAAGAAGATATCTACAAACTGAAACTCCTGGTCGGGTAAATCGTCACGGCATTTTCCATGTGGGACTTGTGTTTACACATGCAATGAGTATTCTAGAATAAATGGTTTTGCTTGTATAGTTATCTCTTTAGTGCAACTATATTCTTTCTCTACTTTTGCATTTATTAATTGGAAGTAAGTTCCACTCAAAAAGAATAAGTCCCTCTTTGGCTATGTAAGATGGAAAAATAAAAAAAAGTTACTGGCTATCTGAAAAACTAAACATTATAAATTATTGTCCTTCTCTAGGAGAGATAATAAAATTGATGGGATAGCAGGGCAGGCTAAACTCACTTTACTGCTTGCTGTAAAGGGCAAGAGCTTATCTGCAAGGTCAGTCTCTTTTTAATAGTAGGGTGATGGACTGTATGTATTTGTGTGTGCTTTCATGCGGTAAATTGGCATTGATGGAACAGGCAAGGTTCTTTCTCCATCTGGAGTGAATGCAAGCTGTTCTAGGCCATTAATACCTCCTATTTTAGTGGTTCTCAAACATACAGTCGTATGTTGCCACCTCTGGCTGTCATTGCAACCCTCAAGGTACTGAAAGCTCCCAAGATGTATCGAAAGGATTTCTCATGGGTACTGCTCTAACATCCAAGAGTTTACTCTGATCCTGAAAAGTTAACCCCTTAGATGTCATTGTCAATTAGGGGCCGCAACTATGTAAAGTGCGTTATTCGACAAGAAGATGGGGCTTCCTCTGTTCTCCGAATTGGCTCCCTTATCGTGCGATTGCTGGGTTTGCCAATGGATGCCAGCCCTTTTTCCCAAACTTTAAAAGGAAGTGATCCAATAAAGATTGGTATACTTCCTTTTGTCTGTCTAAATTTTTGAATAGCCCGCCATAGGGAGATCGGTACAGCAAGAAACAGTGAGGCGGCTCAAGAAAGGGCTTTGATACTAAAAATATTTTCTACTTATGTAGTCTTATAAAATGTTTATTAAAATGTAGATCCCGTTTTTTTGCATTTAGTTAAAAATTTAAATTTTTGTTTTTAGGTTTTAGGGCGACATATTTTGTACGGGGTGCCCCGAAGTCTGGGTCTTTTCAGCCCAAAAAAACTGGCGCATCCCTGTTTGCTATATTTTTAATGAGGCATACTCTGATATGAGGCGCATTAAAAAGAACCCGCGGCACTTTGTAATGTGCCTGAGATCGGGAGGTGTGCTGGAGGCATGTCACACTACAACCGTACCATTCTACCCCATTTATGATTTTTTTTATCAGAAAATCCAAAAATTATTACTGTGGAACAGGTATTGCACTTTAAAAGGGTTTACCTAAGCCGAAGTGTCGCTTAGTAGTTAAAGGAAAAATCATAAACCGAGTAAAAAGGTTCATTGTTTCATGCGCATTGTACGCTACTGATGCGCGCTATAAATGGTGTGTTAGAGTTGAAATACATATATGTCGCCCTAAGTGTTTACTTTTAGTTCATGCCTTATGGGTTCCATATTTCTGGATCAATAGGGGGGATATATAAATAAAATCACATATACCCCCGTTTTCATTCACATCTAATCCTTGGCTGAACTTCATGGACATATGTCTTTTTTTCAACCATATTATGTAATAATGATTGGTTGCATGATTTTCCCACTATAATTCAGATCAAGCCGAATTTAACTTAATCCAAGAGGCAACAATACTTATATAACAACGTATATCTCATTAGGAAGAGGCAGACATAAGGTCTTTGTGCATTTTGGCTTGGTTTTTGTGATGACCATGCCTGTTCGGGTCTCAGTGAAGTCATCTGTCTGGAAAGTATGGCGGCAAAGGTGCTTTTGGTAATGATTTTGTGCTTGTATACTATGTTTACCAGTCTGAACACTGCTTTGTCAGTGACTGAAGGACTTTGACAGCTTCTCCGCCACACCCATCTGCTCTTCTGCTAGCCTAGTCTTTAGCTGCAAACAATTCAGAGTGAGTGGTGATTGACAGGTGTCCTCCCCACTTTCTTATTATCTGTCTGGGTTCTGTGTGGTCTGGGTGTCAGGGGTCGGGGCCCGTCATGGTTTGGAACGGGGCTCGCATCCCTTAAGAAGATCTCTTCTGCTCAGCAGCATTGATGGTTATAGTCTTTGGCTAGTGCTGGTTTGCGGTGTATTTTATTTTGTATTACCTGGATTTCTGAACTTTTGACTGACTTTTAACCTCCGTTTCTACCAGTCATTGGATATTGTTTTGCCTTTCCTGGTTTTGACCCTATCCTGCTATTGTGTTTTGTCTGCACATACTCAGGGTAGGGATCACCATCCAGTTGTCGCCAACTGCTAAGGGTCAGACGGGCAAGTAGGCTGGGTCAGATTTGGGGGGCTTAGTGCTAGGGCTCACTGTCTATCTGCTCCGAGGGTCCCTTACATTATGACCAGCCATAAAACAAAATTCCCCCCTGCCATCTGTACAAGCATGAATGTTATTCAGGAGCCTGTTAGTTGGATGGAGAATCTGGCTAACCTGGTACTCGACCTGATGAACCAGGTACAACTCCTTGCACAACAACAAGCTAATGCTGCTACACTCCTACAGTAGCCCCTGTACCACCAAAAGCCCTGTCAGGGAGTCTAATATGCTACTCCCGGTCCGTTTTTTGTGGAACCTAAAAAGTTTGTGACTTTTCAAGAGTCATATCAGCTACATTTAAAGGTCAAGTCACTTGCGTCTGAGGCCCAAATGGTGAATGTAGTGGTCTTCCTTCTTCAAGGTGATCCTCAGGAATGGGCCCTTAAACTCCCCCTCACTGCTACAAAGTGGAATTCATTGGATCTGTTTTTTCAATCACTAGGGCTCATTTATTCTGAACCTGACCACACATCACTTGCAGAGACTCAGCTCCTGAATAAACGCCAAGGTAAAAGATTGACTAAGGAGTACTGCACCGAGTTCCGCAAGTGATATGTGTAATTGCTGGATGGTGTGACTCAGCGTTAAAGGCCGTGTTCAAACAGAGCCTGTCTGACACGATCAAAGATGTCTGGGTCAGCAACCCTAACCGCAGTACTTTAGAGCCAGCCATGGCTTTCACGATCCGTAACGATCTCAGGCTTCGGGAAAGGAAAAGTTAGGACCATCCTCCCATGTCTTTTATACCTTTTTCTTCCTCCTCTACAAAATCTGTCTCTTTCCCTTCCAGCCTGGAAGGGGAGTCGATGCAACTCGGAATAACAGACGCTAAAACAAGGAGGGAGCACCATATGAGAAACGCTCTGTGTCTGTACTGCGGCCAAGCTGGTCATTTTCTTTGGAACTGACCCACCAGACCCAGGTCCCAGCCAGAGGAACTCTAGTGCCTGATTGGTAGTCGAAGGAGCCACTAAAGCATCAAGGTATCTTCCAAATTGATTTAAAAGGTATTATTGCCGGTGTTCTTTTTTTTTTTATTCTAAGTCTGTAGCTGGGCAGGACCTGATTGATTTCAGGGCCAATTTTGTAGATTCTGCTTTTGTGTCGACCTTGGTCCTAGTGAAGCTGGATCATATTCATCCTGTTAAGGGAGCTGACTTTACCCCATTGGCAGGAGGGAGGATTCACTTCAAAACCCCCCGGTTGTATTTGCAGGTTGGCTCTAACCATTCTGTGGTTTTAGTTTATTTGTTGTGGACAATTTGTCATCAGATATAGCCCTGTCTTTGACTGGAATAAAGGGGAAATTATTAAATGGGGTCCTCATTGTTGTTCCCACTGTATGTCCCTGCAGTTATCTGAGTGCCAGATGGAAGAAGCCAACCCTCCTGATTTTATTTACAACCCTGCTGATGTTTCTGACGAAAAATCTTCTCCCAAGCACAAGACCGTTCCTGAGAAAAGTTGGCCCCCGCTCTTGGGGTCGCGACCATTGCTCACGATCTTGCTGCCAGTGACTGGCAGGTCCAATCCTTCACCAGCTGTTCCACAGAAAGAGACTGAAAGCAGAACCTTGACACCTGCTAAATCAATTTCTCCTGCAGAGTCTCATGTGTTACCTATGGCTAACCCACCTGCATCACTGGTGGTCCAGGGGGAGTTATAGTTCAAGGTTTAGGGAATTCTTGATTCAAGTCTGGTCCAGAATTCTATCCAGTATCTCGTGCATTGAAAGGGATATGATTCGGAAGAGTGGATATGTGTCTCTGGCAAGCACCCCCATGCCTCACTTCTAATCAAGCGATACCATCATCTGAACCCTTCCAAGCCTGGTGAATCTATTGATTTTATTTTGTGTTACCTGGATTACTGACCTTTTTCCTTCCTTTTGACCTCCGTTTCTGCCTGTTGTTTGGTACTGTTTTGCTTTTCCAGGTTTTGACCCTTTTCTGCCCTACTATCCTGCTGTTGTGTTTTGTCTGTCTTGTTTGTTCTGTGTTTGCACGTACTTGGGGTAGTGAAAGCCATCAAGTTGTCGTCGACCACTTAGGGTCGTGTGGGCAAGTGGACAGGGACAGGGGCCTAGTGCTAGGGCGCACTATTTGTCTACCTGCTCGGGGTTCCTTTACAGTTTTTTTTCTTTTGTAAAAATGATAAAGGAAATATGTCAAAACCACAACAAAACCTTCACGCTTCAATATGACACAAGAGTAGACTAAGTGTATTCTAATGAGGAAATACAAAGAGCTGCAGCAATATATCTACATGGTCCATGCATCAGAGGGAATATGTTTTCTACTAACAGCATACGAGTAGCGCCAGAGATCAGAGGCGTTACGTCTGGAGCATATAAATATTGATTGGGAGTCCTAATGGACACCAGATAGCTTTTTTTCAGACTTGACCAGACAAACACAATCCAATCTGTTGAAAACCTCTTTGCTTTTGATGGTAGTTTCCCTATGAAATGGTCTGAGAACAAATGTTTATTGTCTCATCCTGGTTTATATTAGTGTGAAATTGCAATTTAAAAAACAGATGTATCTCCAGGTGAGATTTATCTTGTCAGCCGTAGATTTAAAAGGAGTTTTTCAGCTCTAAAACAATAAAGCCCAGTTACTGCATGATGGAAAGTAATGCAACTTTCTACAATACTGTTTCTTTCAATTTTTTCGAGTTTCAAGATCTCTGCTTGTTGTCAGTGAATGCAAACACATGATTTACATCCACAAGATGATGCTCCACTAAAAGTAGAAGGGTGAAGAAATCAGGCGATAGAGAGGCTACTGCTGTCTATGGCTAAAATGGCTCAATATTATGGGCGACATGTCCCATTAGGGCTGCACCATTTTTTTGGTATAATTTGTGCAAAATAACTGTTGACTCCCTACTCTCTATATAAATGAACTATAGTACACCAAAACTAAGTGCATTATACATGTGTTTTTGTATATAAGGGTGTCCTCTACTTATGTGTATTCTTAGGTGTGTTTTAAGTGTACTGTGTGTATGGTTGCAATAACACTACTGAGGGTGGGTGGCAGCATTATTAGTTCTAGGGTACAGTGCAGTGTTGGCACAAACTGTACTGGCATGGATGGTGAAAAGAATTATACCGGGGATAGGAGCATCCCCGGAGTATTGTGCTGGATCCAAGCACAAGGCTGGATACACACGCTGTGTTTTTTGTTGCATTTTTTCTGCGTTTCTCAACTGAAAAAAACGCAGTAAGAAAATGCATGTGTGAATTCAGAAAAAACGCATACGTTTTTCAAAAGACGTGTTCCTTTTTTTTTTTAAATGAAAGTGATTTTGGAATTTACTTTAATTTAGAAAACAGGTGACTTTAAGGTTACTTAAAAAACTAATTTTTTTAAAAAAAGCGCATTCATTTTTAATTGCTTTTTTGTTGAATTTTTCAACTGCAACATGTGAACCCACCCTGGATTTTTAATGTGTTTTTGTGCAGAAAAGTACAGCATTAATTGCTGTGCCTTTCTGCACAAAAACACCTCCAAAAACCACACCAAAACTGCATTCAAAGACGCACCACAAAAACAATCACCCTTATCTGCACTATGGGAAGGTGGACACATTAATTGTTCTCTGTGTGGCCGGATTAAGGGCTTGTCCCCATGGCAGAGATCAAATACAGGTCGGATTATCTGACCGGTACTTGCTCTGTTTGCGGCTGTGTACATGGGGACCGTGCTGGAGGTGTGTCGCACTACAACTGTACGAAACTACACATGCATGACTTTTGAACGGCAAATCCAGGTGCATTACTGCTGGAACAGGTAAACCACTTTAAAAGTAGCTAGAAAGCACTAAATCTATGATCTGCAGTAGAACAGGGTCATAGATTCAGGCGCAATCTACGTTACTAATGCGCGCAAAAAAAAGCGGCGCTTGGACACCAAAAAGCATACATGTCGCCTTTGTTGCTCAAATGTGTCATTTTGCAGCTGTTCTGCCAGAAAAGAGTCCGCTTACTCATGAGCAGGTGTTAGCCCTGCCCACCCAGAGCTGATTCTGCCTATAACAGTGAATATATAGAAACCTGTAAATAACCATCAGGTGGATGGAGCTAACCCATGCTCTTCTTTGGCAGCACAGGCTGCAAACTGACAGATTTGAGCATTAAATACTCTGAAACTCCGGCATCTTACAGAATAAGAGACACAGCGCTGGAAACAGCAGGTCTGTCATTAGCTTGTGCTGCCCTCCGCAAGGGGGGCATAATCTATGCGACAGGTTCTCTTTAATTACGAAACCACCAACATTAAAAAAAAAGTACATGCAGTAACGCAACATATGAACCTACCCAAATTGTACTGCTGATAGTGGCATTACATAAGCACTGGCAAAATTCAGTAAACAGTGAATGGCAGTATTAATTGATTAATAACCATATGGGAAATTGAGCACTATATTGGGGTCTTAAGTAAGCACTGTATGGCAATATTGATTATTTATCATTTTTCTTCGATTATGTATATCCAAACATGTCTGTACCTTCATTTTTTGTTCTGCCTTGGTATACACACCTCCAATGTGACACAGGTGATTTTATCAAGTAGGAGACTACATGAGGCCAGGTTCACTCTTTGTAATTGTGTATTTTTGGTGTATTTAAAAAAAGAAAAACACACGCATCAAAGATGCGTGTGAGTGAAATGCAAGCATTCTTTTATTAACACAAATATTATACAAATTTCACAAAGGTGCATGCTGATCACACCTGTGGGTGTTTCTGTTGCCACGGTGATGGTCAACACACAGTACTCTGCCTAATAAAATAAGTGACCACTAAGTGGCAAGTGGGCTTATACAGTTTAAAAAAAATGTATATTAAGAACCTTGGGCGACATATCAGAAAAGAGGCATCTTCACACCAGTTTCAAGGCGCATGAAATAAGTGTATAGTGCGCCTGAATGAAACAACCTGTCAAAACTCTGGCGTGTTGTATAACTTGCATAGTATAATTGATGCGCCTAATCTAGGCGCATAGCATAATGTAGGTGCACAGCAAATCATTGCAAGCACAATTGATGCGCCTACTTTAGGCGCATTCAAATGTGTTGTGCCCGGCGTATAATGCACCTAGTTACGATGTACTACAGTTCATTTATATAGAGAATAGGGCGTCAACAGTGTTTTGGTGCAAAATACACCCAAAAAATGGTGCAGCCCTAATGGGACACGTCGCCCCTTTATCTATTTGTGAGAATTATGCTTAACAGAGGTAAATCAATGTATAGCATGTGGATGTGCAACCATGTCTTTTGTCTGTGAGGCACATACATTATTAATTAGGAGATAACTGTGGTCCCCCACATTGAATTACATAAACTTTCTTTTCCACTGCTTCTTATGCCTATTGTATTTTATAATTTGTGATTGATTTATTAATAAATTTGCACTAATTGCAACATTGCAGTGTAATATGCGGCCAGATGAGTACATTCGCCTAAGATCATGATGGAACATAGCTTATCGATTAAGTAATAGAACAGATATAATTGCAGTTTACGTGTGCTAGGGTTATATTGCCTTTGCAATGTTACTCACAGCTCCCTGCTCCGGCACTATCCTTTTAAAGCTTGGTACACATTACTTTTCACCATCCTACAAAAAGTATACACTACAACATATACACTAAGGGCCAAATGTATGAAACTGTTTAGGTCTAAAACTCACTCTTTTGCCCATAGTAACCTATGGGCAAAAAAGTGAGTTTTAGACCTAAACAGGTTAATACATGTGGCACTAAATGTATACTAAATGTACAGTATTTTGCGTATATGTTTGATGGATGAGCATGATCGATCCATTTGATGCATGCATCAAAAATTTATACATTTGACATCCAACACATTTGTTTTTTACATTTATGTTTATACAAAGTAGTTTTGTGGTACCTGTCACCCCTTTCCCTTACAATTTCATCGGTTAGGTTTGTCTATATTTTTATGAAGGATGCAAATGTATGTCATTAATGTTAGCAAACGTGGGCACATACAGGTGCTTCTCAATAAATTAGAATATCAGCCAAAAGTTGTTTTTTTTCAGTAATTAAATTCAAAAGGTGAAACTTATACATTATATAGTCTTTACAGAGTGAACTTTTTCAAGTGTTTATTTATGTTAAAGGGGTTTTGCCAGGACGTGCCTTATCTGCTAAGAAGCAAATGTAAACAAGCCAAGCTGAGCTAAGAGAGAGACACACAGCCAGAGCACAGAGCCGTGTATAAGGGATTGTGTGAAATGTTTACTCAAATAATAACACTACAACTAGTGGATTCTGTATACAAAACACAACATATTTCTACCCGGTGCCTTGAAAGCTTCTTCAGCTCCCTTTCATCAGATAAGAAGTGTTCTCTGCGCAAGCCTGGCCAGCAGCTCTTGTCAGGTCGTATCTAATAGAAGCTTTTAAGTAACTAAGGGCAGGTAAGGCAGCCTGTAGCTCTCTCAGACTGCAATTTTTGTAATCACATATATTTAGAAAAGTTTAATAAATACCTATTTTGGAGGATCCCACATCAACATTACATCGTGGCAAAACCCCTTTAATCTTGATGATTATGGCTTACAGCCAAGAAAAACCCAAGAGTCAACTGTAAAAAAATTTTGGAACACAGAAATGTTGGCCAAATGAAAAGTTTGTACAGTAAATGCACTCAATACTTTGTCGGGACTCCCTTTTGCATGAATTACTGCATTGATGCGGCGTGGCATGGAAGCTATCAACTGGTGGCACTGCACAGGTATTATGGAAGCCCAGGTTGCTTTGATAGCAGCTTTCAGCTTGTCTGCATTATTGGGTCTGGTGTCTGTCATCTTCCTCATGACAAAACCACATAGATTCTCCATGAGGTTAAGGTCTGATGAGTGTGATGGCCAATCAAGCATAGTGATACTGTGGTTATTAAACCAGGTATTGGAACTTTTGGCAGTGTGGACAGGGGCCAGGTCCTGCTGGAAAATGAAATTTCCATCTCCAAAAAGCTTGTCGGCAGAGGGAAGGCATAAAGTCCTCTAAAATTTCCTGGTAGATGGCTGTGTTGACTTAAAACACAGTGGACCTACACCAGCAGATGACATGGCTTCCCAAACCATCACTGATTTTGGAAACTTCACACTAGACCTCAAGCAGCTTGGATTGTGTCTCTCCACTCTTCCTCCAGAATCTGGGACCTGGATTTCCAAATGAAATGCAACATTTACTATTGACCTTGGCCCAGGTAAGACGCTTCTGGCATTGTCTATTGGTCATTAGTGGCTTGACACATGGAATGCGACACTTGTAGCCCATGTCCTGGATACGTTTGTGTGTGGTGGCTCTTGAAGCACTGACTCCAGCAGCAGTCCACTCCTTGTGAATCTCCCACAAATGTTTGTATAGGGTTTGTATACAGGCAGATAAGTTGCTATCAAAACTAATGTTATCCTGGCAGTGGCCAGATGATTCACCAAATTCATGTACGAGTCCACCATATAGCATTAGTCCAGCATCTACAATGCTCATTATTTATACATAACTTAGTCTATACTTACAACCTGAAACATCCGCCATGATACATAGATCTCAACCCAAATCTGTAGAGCCTACAACAAAACATTTTTACATAAGTACATTGCATAGACCCACCAGATTCTCTTAGCTAAAATAAAGATTACTTACACAGTTGAAGCCCTGCCAATAGTGCACAACGGCGCTGCGATTCACAGAGCTGTTGGCATAATAGAGAGCGGAAGTTTGCTCCGCATCCCAGCGCGTGTCTAGATCCAAACTGACCGCGTGTTACTTAACTCCGGCGTGTGACGTCATTTATGTGCATGCGCGCTTAATACACAGACTCGGCATAAGGGTCTAGACACACGTCCTAGTCCCTGACATAAAGGAGGGGGCGTGTCAGCACAGTGTGTCTTTACAAATACTTAAAGAACCACACCGTAAATCCGGCCGCCATATCTGTAAAGCAGCGCTGCGCTTCATAAATAAATACATAAGAAAAGGGGATTACGGCTTATTGGGTACCATCTCAGATATATAGAGGCAAGGAGAATACTGCAAGGATGTTTAGAGAATACACATATACGGGGCTCCCTTTATTCCCCTTTGCTTAACAATCCCATCAAGGCTGCGGTTATCCTGTTTGTTTGTGCACCTTTTTCTACCATACTTTTTCCTTCCACTCAGCTTTCCATTAATATGCTTTGATACAACACTCTGAACAGCCAGCTTCTTTAGCAATGACCTTTTGTGGCTTACCCTCCTTGTGGAGTGTGTGTCAATGATTGCCTTCTGGACATCGGTCAAGTCAACAGTCTTCCCCATGATTGTGTCATCTACTAAACCAGACTAAGGGACCTTTTAAAATGCCTAGGAAGCCTTTGCAGGTTTTTTGGTTTAATTAATCTAATTTTCTGAGATAATGACTTTTGGGTTTCTTGGTTGTAAGCCATAATCATCAAGATTAACATAAACACTTTAAAAAGTTGACTCTGTTTGTAATGAGTTTCACTTTTTGAATTGAAGTACTGAAAAAAAAAACTTTTGGCTGATATTCTAATTTATTGAGAAACACCTGTACACTAGTTTAGATTTTCCATTAGCATGCACTTGTAAAATACATATACGTAAGTCTGTGTCACAAGGCCTATCAGGAGGCAAACTGGTGAAGAGAACCATTCAAGTGTATAAGAGGGCCCAGAGAATGTCACAAAAACATTACTAGCTTGTGTTCTTCCAGCAGTGGTTGCAGGAAGTTTATTCTCTGATGTTTCCTACCTGACGCACAAAACTTGATGAAGTCCGGAAAAGGTGACTGCTGAGATGATGAGCTACAAAGTCTTCATGGGCAAGATTGTTCTCTTTCCAAAGTTTTGTTTGTTGGTAGAGTTAAGTGTGAGGCTCTGTAAAGGGGGAAAGGAGGGGGATCAAGTTCGAAAGACGAAAAATATGCATGGTGAGAGTATGTGTATTTCCCGCTTCCTCCTAGGTTGGACTTTTCATAACTTGTTTAAGTTAGGAGCATTCCTTTTTGGTCTTTTGTTATTTTTATTCATAAGGAAAATGGAGAAGATTATTGGAAGGACACTGTGCTATTTACAATGTATACTCAACTATACTGGTCATCGTTGTGTTGTCCTACAACTCGCTGGTTTGTGAAATGTAATAATTTTCTTCTCAATAAAATTATTGTAAAAAAAAAAAAAAAAGAAATCTTGATGAAACAGAAAAGGTAACTCATCGAAAAAAAAGGCAAAGCTTTGCCAATCAGCAGAGGTCCGATTCTGATTCCGCCTTGAAAATGTAAGCCTTTTCTGCCAATGTATCTTTGTTAACAGTGGTGGTGACCATCCATCAGCTTCAGAGCCTCATACATAGTTCACTGATCTATTGTCTTAGATATATGTCTGGTAGCCATCTGATTCATTTTGAGGGTCGGTTAGTTGCTTCAATGTCAGTTCACCCTCACACACCTTCATAATTGACATTCACATCTCATATCAATGGAATGTGGTACTCTGCAGTTTCCACATTGCTTATTCACAATGGTGCCATGTGTCTTATACACTTTCATCACAGCAGCACACAAACACTACACAAACTGCATGGTTTCAGAAATACCACCACCTTTGACCTAAAAGCCAATAATCATCCTATATAATCTCAAAAACAGAGTACACCCCTCACATTTTTGCAAATATTGTATTATATCTCTTCATGGAACAACACTTAAGATGTAACACTTTGATACAATGTAAAGTAATCAGTGTACAGCTTGTATAACAGTATAAATATGTTGTACCCTCAAAAGAACTAAACACACAGCCATCAATGTCTAAACCACTGGCAACAAAAGTGAGTACACCCCTAAGTGAAAATGTACAAATTGTGCTCAATTTGCCATTTTCCCTCCACTGTGTCATAGGACTCAGTGTTGCAAGATCTCAGGTGTGAATAGGGAGCAGGTGTGTTTAATTTGGTGTTGTCGCTCTCACACTCTCTCATGCTGGTCACTGGAAGTTTAACAGGGCATCTCAAGAGCTCTCTAAAGATGTGAAAAAAAGAATTGTTGCTCTACATAAAGATGGCCTAGGATATAAGAAGATTGCCAATACAGCTTCCACTCTGAACAGGACTCTCCATGGTCGACCAAAGAAGTTGAGTGCGCAGGCCCAGCGTCAGATCCAGAGATTGTCTTTTCAAAATAGGTGTATGAATGCTGCCAGCATTGCTGCACAGGTTAAAGGGGTGTGGAGGCCCAGCCTGTCAGTGCTCAGACCATACACCGTACACAGCATCAAATTGGTCTGCATGGCTGAGAGAGACACACACACAAACTTGACCTCTTAACGACTGTCCGCTGTCTTTTGACGTAGGGGGATAAGGTCGTAATTCTCATGTGTAGTCCCATTTAAAGCAGAAAGAGAAAACACAGCAGTCCCATGTAAGATGTGCAGTTGTACATCGGCAGGCCCACATAAATCTCATATGCAGTTCCACGTAAAACAGAAAGAAAAAACACAGCAGTCTCATGTAAGACGTGCAGTATTATATCGGCAGGCCCAAGTAAACTGCATGTGCAGTTCCACGTAAAACAGAAAGAGAGAACAGAGCAGTCCCATGTAAGATGTGCAGTCCCATGCAAATTACATATTATCGAGTTACACTTAGCTTTTCACTTCCAATGATTCCAATGACAGCTGAGTACCTCTCCCTTCCCCCAGCTCACAGAATGAATTCTCACTTGAACACTTTGGGGGCATGTCTGCAGAGAAAGAAGATACTCCATCCACACCCCTCCATTTCACAAGTTCTGCTTGGCAACCAGCATAAAAGGAGGTCTACTGTTGTAACGAGAAAACTCCTTTAAGTACTTTTCAGGCGTTCGGCTTAAGGGGTTAAATGTATTTTACTGATGTTTTATATGTATTGGTGAAGTGGAAAGAAAATGATACATGCTTTTCAAAATTTTTGAAAATTTAAAAACTGAAAATTCTGGTTCGCATATGTATTCAGCCCCCTATACTCTGATTACCCCTAAATAAAACTCAGTGTGACCAATTGCCTTTAGAAGTCATCTAATTCGTTAAGAGTACATTTGTATGTAATTTATTCTCTGTATAACAATAGCTGTTTTGTGAAGGCTTAAGAGGTTTGTTAGAAAACGTTAGTGAACAAACACCATCGTGAAAACCAAGGAACATATCAGAAAGCTCAGGGATAAAGTTGTGGTAATGTATATTGCAGGGTCAGGTTTTAAAACAATAGCCCTAACTCTGAACATCTCACAGAGCACTGTTCAATCCATCATCTATCACTAGAAGGAGTATGGCACAACTGCTAACCTACCAAGACTTGGCCGTCCACCTAAACTGACAGCCCAGGCATGGAGAGCACTTACAGAAGCAGCCAAAAGGCTCAGGGTCATTGTGCAGGAGCTGACGAGATCCTCAACTAGGGTGGGAGAATCTGTCCATAGGACAACTATTTGTAGTGTACTCCACACATCTGGCCTTGATGGGAGAGTGGCAAGAAGAAAGCTCTTTTTGAAAGCAAGCCATAAGAAGTCCTGTTTACAGTTTGCAAAAAGCAGTGTAGGGGACACAGCAAGCATGTGAAGAAGGGGCTCTGTTCAGATGAGTCCAAAATTCCAAACACCACGTGCGGAAAGCCAACACTGTACACCACTCTGAACTTATCCCACTGTGAAGCATGGTGGTGGCAGCGTCATGCTGTGGGGATGCTTTGCTTCAGCAAGGACTGGAAAACTGCTCAGCGTTGAAGGGAAGATGGATTGAGCTAAATACAGAACAATTCTGGAACAAAAACTGTTAGGCCTCGTTCACACGGCTTATTTCAGAACGTATTTACAACGGATTTCCGATGTAAATACGTTCTGAAATCAGTTGAAAATCAGTTGCAAATACGTGCCACTAAGTGTGGCACGTATTTGTAACTGATTTCCCGACGGATTCACCATCTCCAATCATTGTAGGTGGTGAATCCGTCCGGAAATAATTGACATGTGAATTGTTTTTCCGTCCGGATTGCCGTCGTCAATCCGCGGCGGCAATCCGGAACGGAACTACGCGTCGTGTGAACGATGAGCCGTATTTTCTATTGAAATCAATAGAAAATAGGCTGTGACTTATTTCGGACAGATTTGCCGACGGATTGACGATCGTCAATCCGTCGGCAAATACGCGGCGAAATAAGCCGTGTGAACGAGGCCTTAGAGGCTTCAAAAGACTTGAGTCTGGGACGTAGGTTTACCTTCCAGCAGGGCAACAACCCTAAACATACAGCCAAAGCTACAATGAAATGGTTTATATCAAAGCATGTTCATGTTAAAATGGTCATTGAGAGATTTGTGGCAGGACTTGAAAATTGTTGTTCGCATACGTTCGCCAACCAATCTGACTGAGCTAGAACTATTTTGCAGAGAGGATGGGCAAAAATGGCAGATGTGCAAAGCTGGTACAGACATACCCCAGCAGACGAACTGTCATTGCAGCTCAAGGTGGTCCTACAAAGTATCGACTCAGGGGGGCTGAATACATACGCACACCACACTTTTCAGTTTTATCATTTTAAAAAAATTTGGAAAAGCACAAATCATTTTCTTTACACTTCACAAATACTTGCCACTTTGTGTTGCTCTATTACATAAAATATCAATAATATCAATAATAATTTTGCGGCTGTAACGTTTACAAATGAGGAACAGTTCAAGTGGTATTAATACTCTTGTAAACCACTGTGTAAGATAGATAGATAGATAGATAGATAGATAGATAGATAGATAGATAGATAGATAGGGCTATAAATATATATATATATATATATATATATATATATATATATATATATATATATATGTGTGTATGTGTGTTTGTGTACAGTACAAACCTACCACTTCATATAAAATGTTAAAACATGTAACATGTAACTATATGCTATCTATGAAGAATAGTGCCCGTCATACCAGGTGAATACTATAGTGAAGGCACATGGTACTAATCCAAGTAATAATAAAGGCTCCACAAGCCTCAGGAAAAACCTCAACCCCATGTGTATCACAACTGACAGTAGCTTTCCCAAGGGGTAAGTAGTGTCATGATCCCATTTGTTAGTCTTATATACAAAAAGCAATCCTATCACTATTGAGATCATTGCAGGAGAGATAAGTTCTTTGCCTTCACTATTGTGTTGTAGTACTTGGTTACTTCAGTACTATACAAGTGTATTATTGCACTTTGATCTCTTTCTTTGAACTTTTTTGTATTTGCACTTTATTGAATTACTGGCTATGGATATCAGTCATTACTATTTATAGGTATGCTGGTTTATGAATTGTTGGTATTGATTGTTCTGGTATATCTTTCTTATTTTTTTTTATCTAAATTGCTAATTAGGAGAATGTTGCACTTTAAAGGGACTTTACAACTTTGTGACACTGCTTAGTCTCTGGTCTGTACTAAAGGGGTTTTCTCATCAGGCTGTTTCACAGAGCCTGCTCTTCACAGCCAGCTTCAGGCTAACTTCCTGTTCAGGCTGTGGACAGATTTACAGCAGTAATTGACATATCAACTCTGCTATTCCTAGGCGAGCCTGGGAGAGGGAGATTGGTGATGGAAGGGTCTAAACAGCAGGACACAAGGCTATAGAGCTATAAAGGGTTAAAGTTTGTCAGTAACATAGAGAAACAAGTTCTTGTGCTGTTAATAAGACACAGCAGGAAGTGGTATCCCAGAACAAAGCTGCTAGAGCAGAGAGAGATGGTCAGTAACCTAAACAAGTAGGAGATAAGAACTGTTCTATCTCTGAAAAGAAGCTAAATCAGAAAACAATGCATTTGGTAATAGACTTTACATTTGCCTACATGTTTAAAGCTAATCATTGTGGTGAGAACACCCCTTTAAGGCTTTGAGGTGCTTTTTTTCACCTATTCATTGACTAGTAGATGAATTTAGCAATATGGCATTTGTTATGTTTTTGTGTGTCTAATCCCCATGAATTGTTATATTGTGCTGTGATATTTTGGGTGTGCACTATTTTCTTTAATGTGGTTTTTGTGTCTTTCTACGTAATCCTTTGAATTTATGCTGTATTACCACACATCATTAGGCAATGTTCACACGGCTTATTTCAGAACATATTTACGTCGGATTGCCGATCGTAAATGCGTTCCGAAATCAGGTGAAAATAAGTTTCAAATAAGTGGCACTAAGTGTGGCACATATTTGGAACTGATTTCCCGACAGATTCACTATCCCCATTCATTATAGATGGTGAATCCGTCCGGAAATAATTCACATGCACATTGTTTTTACGGCCGCAATCCGGAACGGAAATAAGTGTCGTCTGAACGATGACACGTATTTCCCATTAAAATCAATGTAAAACTGCCAGTTACTTGTTTGTAACTGATTTCGCAACGGATTTGCGTCCGTAAATACGGCTGCAAATCCGTTGCGAAATAAGCCGTGTGAACGAGGCCATAGCGTTCCTTTCTATTACTATTGTCTCATTGTGGTGCCGTTGTTTTGTTCCATATAACCAGGTGATGATTAAGAATACTGTAACTGGTCACGCTTAGGTATGTGCTGGAGTAACATCAGTTTTTCTAGCCACAATGTCACCTGTACGGTATACATTTTTCAGCAGTTTTTCCCTCTGTGGACTCCATTTCTAATTGTCAGTTCTTACTTAGCTCAGCTCCAGAGAGACTAGGCTGCTATGACGTTCTGCCACACTGAGGAGCACTGATTCCCCATAGCCCATACTTCTGTGCCTGCTTCTAATAGACTAGAAGAATGTCCTGATCATTGGCCTGTGAGCGCCACCAATGTTCAACCAGTCTCAGTACTGTGTGAAATCATCTGCTTCTTCAAGAAACTGGCAGCTTCTTTGCAAACAACCCACACAACACACATAAACAGCAACTTGGGAGTGTTCAGGACTTATATAAGATTTTACAGGGCTACCGAGTCCTGTCCCAATTTCAGGCTTGGAAGATAGTTTCATTTTTACAAGCAAATAATGGTTTCTAATGTATAGTTTACCCATCAAAATAACAAATACCTTGATGAATCACAACTCCACGATGGTAATGGGCACCATTAAGCATCACTGGTTACATCACTTGATGGGTCTAACATCGCATTGTGATTTCTGTTGTAAAAGGAACCACTACAGCATATATCACTGGTGTGAGAATCAGTGTCTGACTCAAGTTCCTTGAGCAAACCAGAGGAAATTATTCTAAGAGCCCACTCTCTATTCAGGACTGGGAAAGGTAATCTGGTGGCCTTGGCAAATAAGGCATATAGCACCCCTCAATGGAAAATTCAGCCCACTCCATACTTCTTTGCGCCCCGTCGTCTACCTGGGATGAAGTGGAGCCCTATCTTCGCCTACCCGTCGGCCCGGCCCTGCCTCTTTTTATACAAGACACATCCATAGCCACTTTTAACTCATCTTTGCACATGCAGTGTTTAATTGGATATCAGGTGATTGGTTCTAAAATCGTCTCTACCCCCTGATGAGGCCATTTAGTTGGTGAAACATGTTGGGGAGGTCAGGCATGACATTTTAATTCGTGATTTCTCACCTCTTTCTATAGTGTCACCCAATGCAGAGGGTCTCACAAGGAAACCTTATATGTTTTATGTCCATCGGATTAGGGATGACTGCCCAAGTAGGATGTTTTGGATCCCTTATTGGAGTTAGTTAATCACTTTTTATATAAGGTTTCCCTGTTAATAGGTGGTGTCCCACCAGACTTGATAATAGAAAAGGAGTTATTCCTCCACAATTAGAAAGGGATAAATTGAGAGGTTAGAAATCAGGTTTTCAAATACTGTGTATCGAGGTTAAGTGTTATACATAATAAAAGTTAAATTTTAGTGCTTTATAGATTGAGAACTGATATAGTTTAAGTTTGCCTATGGCAAAATAGTAAATATGGTTCTAAAATCAGCTCCAATTTGTTACATTTCAAGGCTTTATTAAGGCAAACATAAGTGTACAGGAAACAAAAGGGGAACCCTTGAAACGAATACAAGGGAAAGTGGATCCTTGGGACCACAGAGGCAGAACTCCACCCATTGTGGTCAGGGACGTATGGTCTAGGCCGAGTTACAGGAACACTGTACACAAGAAGTGGAAACCGTCCGCAGCCTGAACAGAAAATGGGATGATGAAGCTGGGTGTGAAGAGCAGGCTCTCTGAGAACTTCACTTGTGAAGAAAATTAGGCAAATACCCTGTTTCTTTGTTCCTAAAGACATTCTAGTTCTTATTTTCAGGGAATGTCTTATTTTTCCATGTACAAGAATTCACATTTATTTCATGAACAAGAATTCACATTTATTTCATGAAAAGGATTCACATTTCGTGTTGAACAAAATAAATCCACATTTATTAACATACTGTAGTCATGTCATCACAAACATCAGTATAACCAACCAAACTCTGAATTCCATCAAGAATTTCTTGTGACTCTATTTCCATGTACAATAATCTATGGTTCATTTACCGATCCTGGTATTTATGAACAAAAAGCAGCATTTATTCAAAGACAGTCATCATCTTCTGGAACATCATCATAACTCTCCAAACCCTGAATTTCATGGTGAATTTCTTGTGACTCCATTTCTTTTAGAATCATTGGCCCCAATCTCTCATGTCTAGCAACAGCACTTTCCTTAAATGAGCACCTCTTGTCCAGGTAGGTTCCCACACAAGGTAAGACCTCTCTAAATGATCTGCCAACACTAATGTATGGCGTGGGGGGGAACTGCCGCTTGATCTTATTTTCAGGGGAGGCCTTATATTTCCAAGCTTGAAAAAAATTGCAGTAGGCCTTATTTTCGGGGAATGTCTTATTTTCAGGGAAACTCGGTAAATAATACAGATAAAACAATTCCTAACATAGCGATAAAGAGCTGCTAAATCTGGCAAACACTTTATACACATGTACTTAATACTTAAAGGGGTTGTTTCACCTCAAAGTTTCATAAGATGCTCTGTATCGCTGGTCAAGCTGTCTGAAAGTAGCATATGAGCTCTGTGTATTCACTCCATGTATTCAGCTCCGTGTATTTAGTCTGCTAATTAGTCTAGATTAGCTCAGAAGCTTCTTTGAAACTGCTAGCAGGAGATTTATCTAAAGCAAACAGTACTAATTACTGTTTTTTGTCTGAAAGATCCAGATAACACACAGGCTCTCACTCTGGCTGTCACTCCCTGCTATCAGATAGAATAAACAGCAGGGGGAGAGCAAACAAACAGGTCGGTCACTTGGGGAACCAAATAGAGCCAGGAAGGTGATAAAATCACTTGTAGCTCCTTAAAAAAAGATGAACAAAGCAATATATTTGGAAACATCTCATTTAGTGTTTCCTACATTTTGAAAGCTAATCTTTGTAGCAAGACAACCCCTTTAATGCACTAGGAAAACAAATGGGGCCCTCACCTGGTGCCCCAAAGGAGTCGCACACCCTGGCACATATAAGGAGCAGTACAGAACTTGTAGTACTGCACTGTACTGTAGAGAGGCATTATAAAACTACCAATTACTGCATACACTTCACTAATACAAGTAAAATGTTCATGATAAATGGCTGGATCTTCCATTAATCACATTAGCAACAGATCAGCAGTGTCCGTGACATTGTATGGGGAGTTTGGTCTTAAGATACAGTGTCCCAGATAAGACCATTGCATGCAGAAAATATTATATCCTGAGGCCATTGTAAATACTGCATTCATGTGTATACAGGCAGGTTTCCTTTTTCTCTTTCTTCAAGCTATTAGCTATGAGTTTGACCACTTTCAAGGCTTGTTGTGTTTTTACAGTGAGTTCAGGGAGAAGTTAAAAGGATGTTCCCACCATAGACTTTAATGGTATATCAATACAATATGCCATCAAAGTCTGATAGGTGTGAGGCCCAAACTATCCCAGGAACAAGCCCCCAAAGGTGTCGGCTTAGACGGAGATCTGGTTGTGCTTGCACATGACTCTCTACTTCTGACCTATATCCGGAACTCCCATAAAACAGAATGGAGAGTCGTGCGCAAGCACTGCCAGATTTCCATTCTGAGCCGACACTATTGGGACCTATTCCTGAGATGTGTAGGAGTCCCATAGGTGGGATCAGCACCTATCTGCTGGCAAGCCTCCGTAGGCAGGATCCTCTCTCCCTCTGTACCAGGTGCTAGTCATTTAGAGCGACATGTATGAATCCTGGCGCTGAGAGGCCAGTTCTAAATAGCTTTAAGGTAGTGTAGAATGCGCCAGAATGTATGAACCTGTTCTTCTGCAGGTCATACATTTGGTGCATCGTAGGTGGATCGTAGGGTAATCCTGGCGTAAAAAAGTAGAAAAGACTCCATAGAATTCCTGACAGCTCGGACCATGCAGACTGATGTGCATTAAAAAACTATATTAAAGGGAATCTGTCATCAAATTTTTTTATTTTTTTTTTATTGATGAAATATTGTGTGTTCATTTTTGTCTCAATTTTTTGTATATTTTTTTCTTTCATTCAATTTGCGGTAAATATTAAAAATGCATAATAATTTTCAATATTTTCCACTCTTAGCCACCAGAGGGAGCACATCCAAGAAAAAAAAAGAGTTTGTCTCATGTACAAAGAGGATGAAATACGTCATGCTGTAAATGTGGGCTGGTGTGGTGGTGACCTCACATGCCTCCACCTCCCCTGTGTGCATAAGGAGCGGGAAGTGCATTGGAGACTGTCTAGAATCTCCATTTTGTTGGTGACTGAGGACACCATACAGAGCTGCTGTGTATCCATAGCTGAAAAAGGAATAACCAGAGTTATATTGTGATTACATTTAGGCCATGTTCACACGGCTTAAAATGGGCCGTATTTCGGTCAGTAATTACGCGCCGGAGTGCGCAAATTACGGGCTGAAAACGGCCCAGTCATTACGGTAATCCACAGTTCTCATAGAGAACTATGGATTATGTCTCCTCTACCCACTTGGCGAACCCGCCGGGCGGGGAGATAATTGACATGTGAATTACCAGCGGTGTATAAGCGCCGCTGGTAATGCAAGTCTATGGGCCGGCGAGGTGCCGGCCCCCCGCTCCCGCCCACACGGCGTAATTGCGGGGCGTAATTACGCCTTGCAAATAAGCCGTGTGAATATAGCCTTAGGGCATGTTCACACGGCGTCTTTGACGCCATGTTACATACGCTTTTGGATATGTGTTTGGGTCCTTCTGTCAGTCCCCAAACAGACCCAAGCACTTTATCTAATAAATAGCAGTGTGATTATGCATTGCAGTTTATTAGAAACACGCATCGGCGTTCAGACAAGTGATCTCTGATGTGTGTCTCACTGCGTCTTTCGGATCCGTTCCATGAAGTGACATATCAATTCTTGGTCCAAAAGACGCAGCAGGAGCCCTATGTAAAACTATAGGGTGCGATCCTGCTGCATCCCACACAGATCCAAACACCCAGCTGCGTTTTGTATCCGAAAGACGCTGCATTTTTGGATGCACTTTTCGGACTCAACATGGATCCAAAAGCGGATCCAAAGACTCCGTGTGCACATACCCTTACTCTATTTCACTATGGATATGCGGAAAGACCACCACAGCATGGCCTCATTCACACGGCTTATTTCAGAACGGATTTGCCGCCGTATTTACGATTGTAAATCCGTTCCGAAATCAGTTTGAAAAAAGTGGCAGGCCATTTAATATTGATTTTAATGGGAAATACGTGTCGTCGTTCAGACAACATGTATTTCCATACCGTATTGCCGCCATGGATTTGCGGCCGCAATATGGCCGGAAAAACAATTAGCCTGTTAATTATTGTGCCAGATTTCGCGACGGATTCACCTCATATAATGAATGGGGATTGTAAATCCGTTGCGAAATACGTGCCACACTTTAGTGACACTTATTTCACACTGATTTCGGAACGTATTTACGATCGGAAATCCGACATAAATACGTTCTGAAATAAGCCGTGTGAACATAGCCTATATGTCTGCATCCCTGCTCACAGGTATCCACAGGTGGCCAAGGTCCATAGACCCTAAGGCTATGTTCACATGGCTTAAAATGGACCGTAGTTCAGTCCGTAATTACGCGCCGGAGTGCGCAAATTACGGGCTGAAAACGGCCCAGTCATTACGGTAATTCACAGTTCTCATAGAGAACTATGGATTATGTCTCCTCTCCCAGCTCGGCGAATCCGCCAGCAGGGAGATAAGTGACATGTGAATTAATTCAAGTCAATGGGCCGGCGAAGTGCCGACCCCCCGCTCCCGCCCCGCCCCTGGCCACATGGCGTAATTGCGGTGCGTAATTATGTCCTGCAGTTAAGCCGTGTGAACATAGCTTAAGAACTAATATTCGTTTAGTTCACATGTGAACATTAGGCTGTGTCTACCCTGCAGTGGACAAAAATTCACCTGAAAACCAAATCCTAAAAACCTTCATAAAACTGAGTTTTTTGTCCCTGATGGTCAAAAGCTGTTGAAAAAAAACGCCATTTTATGGCGCGTGTTTTGTTCATCTTCAAGTCTGGTTTTTAATGTCTGCATAAATCAAGCCATCGGGTGTTACTCCACCCTACAAAAGGGGATGGACAGCACATTATTGCATTTATGGATCCGTGTTGGATCAGAAAATCGGATCCAAAAACACTGCAACAATTGGATCTAAAACAGATCCAACATGTATCCAACATGCAGCTACTGTGTTTGGATGTGTGTTGGATGCAGCAGGATCACTCCATATAGTTTTAAATTGGGCTCCTGCTGCGTCTTTCGGATCAAGAATTGATGTCAATTCGTGGAACGGATCCAAAAGATGGATCCGAAAGAAGCAATGAGACACGCATCAGGGATCACTCGTCTGAACACCGATACTTGTTTCATATTAAAAGCAATGTAAATCACACTGCTACTTGTTAGATATGTGTTTGAGTCCGACAGAATCGGATTTTAGCGTCAAAATCCGCAGCGAAACTGAGTTTTTAGCGTCAAAATCCGCAGCGAACAGATTTGAGCGTCAAAATCCGCAGCGGAACGGAGTTGAGCGTCAAAATCCGCAGCGGAACGGAGTTTAGCGTCAAAATCCGCAGCGGAACGGAGTTTAGCGTCAAAATCCGCAGCGGAACGGAGTTTAGCGTCAAAATCCGCAGCGGAACGGAGTTTAGCGTCAAAATCCGCAGCGGAACGGAGTTTAGCGTCAAAATCCGCAAAGAAACGGAGTTTAGCGTCAAAATCCGTAGCAAACGGAGTTTAGCGTCAAAATCCGTAAGAAACGGAGTTTAGCGTCAAAATCCGTAGCAAACGGAGTTTAGCGTCAAAATCCGTAAGAAACGGCGTTTAGCGTCCAACTCCGTAAGAAACGGAGTTTAGCGTCAAAATCCGTAAGCACCGGAGTTTAGCGTCATAATCCGTAAGAAACGGTAGTTTAGCGTCATAATCCGTAAGAAACGGAGTTTAGCGTCAAAATCCGTAAGAAACGGAGTTTAGCGTCATAATCCGTAAGAAACGGATTTTAGCGTCATAATCCGTAAGAAACGGATTTTAGCGTCATAATCCGTAAAAAACGGAGTTTAGCGTCATAATCCGTAAAAAACGGAGTTAAGCGTCATAATCCGTAAGAAACGGAGTTTAGCGTTATAATCCGTAAGAAACGGAGTTTAGCTTCATAATCCGTAAGAAACGGGTTTTAGCGTCATAATCCGTAAGAAACGGATTTTAGCGTCATAATCCGTGAAGAAACGGATTTTAGCGGCAAAATCTGTAAAGAATCGAAATTTCAGCATCAGAAGCGAGAGAACTGTATTAGCACCAAAATCCATAGAGAAAAGGATTTTAGCGGCAAAATCCGAAAAAAAAGAATTTTTTTGTCACAAGTGAGAGAATTTTATTAGTGTCAAAATCTGTAAATAAAAGGATTTTAGCGCAAAAACCGTTAAAAAAACTATTCTTGCGCCAAAATCCGTTAAAAAAAGCATTTTTAACGTCAGAAGCGAGAGAACTAAAATTAGCAGAAATATCTTGAATTGTGCAAAAATCGTTAGCGACAAAAGCACTTTATTAGGAACGAGGACACGTCGGACACTTGTCTGCTTCTTCTCTGGCAGCCTTGCTGAGCAGACATTCAGTAGCTGCTCCTCTGGGCTCCACAATCATGGCTGCCTGCTCCCTGCAGACAATAGAGCAGAGTTGAGCTCACAGCAGGGAGGGGCTAGGAGGGATCTCACTGAAGCTAATGAGACAGGAATCCTCTCCAGTCTCTTACCTACATTGTTTACTTTATGGCAGCTTCCTGTGTGTCCTGCAATTCACACAGCAGAGAACTGTCTCTGAAGGGGGGCAGGGCTCTTACACACAGGAATCTCTATAACTCTTTTTACAGGCTCACAATTAAAATTACAGCAACTGAGAATAAAAAGATGATAGAAAACACACCAGCTCGCCAGCCCCATTGACATGCATTACTCGCGGTGCGTATTCGCAGCAAGTAATTGACATGTCACTTATCTACGATTGTATTGTACGAGCGTGGAGAGGAGGCGTAATCCATAGTTCTCTATGAGAACTATGGATTACCGTAATTTCGGCGCGCATCTCGCTCGTATTAGAGTGCAAATATGACGAGAAATACGTGCCGAAATTAGCCTGTGTGAACATAGCCTAAGTGTTGCTGTTGGACTTTGTTTGACACCCGTTATGTATGTAACCCTCCCCTGGAATTCATTGAAATAAGTAGCAATAACTTTGGGCACATCCCCTCGGTATGCCATCACAGTCTATGGAGGAACCCCCTTGAGAGGAGTCTGAATGGAGGTATTTTGTTCTTACACCACTGATACAATGGAAAACAAAGGTGAGGAATAGGGGGTTTTCTAAATTCTTTAAACTTTTCCGCCTCCCTCCTAGCAGGGCCGGCATCAGAAATTTCAGGGCCCCCTGCAGCTAAAGCACCTGAGCCCCCAGTCAACCGCCCCTATCAACCCGGCCCCCATGCAACCCCCCACGCCCCGCCCCCACCAACCCAGCCCAGCAACCCTCGTTTTTCCCAACCCCGAAAAAAAAAAAATGCAATTGCCCCATTTTTTTTGGATTTTTTTCTTGTTAAATTTTTAAAAACATCATTTTTACCTATATTTTGTGGGTCAGTAAAAATGGGGCCAGCAAATCACTGCATGATCACCACGTTACCATTTAAAAGTTACTGACCAAACCAGCTAAAACCCAAAAAAGAAAATAAACCGCCACAGATCACTAGTTGGTGATAATACCATTTTAAAAATGTTACTGACTAAAAAAAATTTTTAAAAAGGGCCCGATATCACCAAAAAACAACAATATACAAAGACGAAGAATACCGCAACTCTTTAAAAATTCTAACCAAAAGATGCAGAAAAATCCCAATATTGTTCGGATAAAATCCAATACAATAACACCAATTTTTCCCCCAACAGGGGCCCTTTCGGGACAGTATGAAAACTCTCTGGGCCTAAATCTCCTTTTTTTTCCCATGAAACCAAAATTCAATTCCCCTTTCATTTTTCCAGAGCACTTTTAAAATTTAAGGGGCGCTCTGACGGTCGCAATGGCCCTAATGTTGTAAGGCAAAAAGAAAAGTCCTACCTAGAAATTTTCATCATGGGCGTATAAGTTAACACAGGCAGTTACATTTAGTGCTCCAGGCGCATCTGTCTTGAGTCGTTCATTTCCCCCCTTTTCTTCTCCTCCGGCCCGGGCCCACCAGAGGCTTCTACCAGCCATGACTTGCCCCTGCAGATTCACAACACAAAACCCCTGGCTCCCACTTTATAAATCCACCGGTACCCCCCTATTTACAAACTTTTTCCAAGCCCCCAAATAGAATAATTCCCCCTTTGGTGCCGGGCCCCCGTAGCTGTCGGACTGGGGGGGCTGGGGGGCCCCCAGGGGAAATGATCTCGGGGGGCCCCCCCAATGTACATGAAAATATTTCCCCTCTCGGGTAAACCCCCTTTTACCACATAATCGGTGAAACGAACTGATTGTGTTTTAATGTTCCCTTTGAGATATATTTGGCGGGGTTGTACCCCTCCTATTTCCCCTCCACCCACAACCCCTATCCCCCCCACAATCAATGTCCCCCGCCCCCAAAATAAAAAGCCCCTCCAAAAATTTTCACCCAATAATATTCCCCCCCAAAAAATTGTCCCCCCACCCAAATAAAAACCCCCCCCACCCCCTCTGTTTAACATAAAGTCCCCCCCCCCCCCCAAAGCCCCCCACCCAATAAAAATGTCCCCCCCCACCCCAAAACTTTTCCCCACCAAATTTCAACCCCTCCCCCAATTTCCTTTCCCCCCACCAATTCACTTCCCCCCGCCACAAAACCTACCCCCCCCCCCCCTCTTTTCCCCCCCGCCCAAAATCGTCCCCCCGCCACTCTTTCCCCTGCCCAAAAAACAATATTCCCCTTTCCCCCCGCCACTAAAAACCCCCCCGGCCCCTTTTAAAACCCCCTCGAAAAACAATTCCCCCCCCCCCACATCAAAACCCCTCCCCCCAATTTCTTTTCCCCCCCCGCCACATACAATTCCCCCCCGCCCCATACAATATCCCCCCCCCCCACATACAATTCCTCCCCAACATACCTTCCCCCTCCACCCATTTTCACTTTCCCCCCCCACCCAATACACTATCCCCCCCCACCCACCTTCACTTCCCCCTCCCCCCATACACTGTCCCCCTCCCCCCACTACCTGTCCCCTCCCCCCACATACACTGTCCCCGTCCCCACTCAGCCCCCCCCCACATAAATTTCCTCCTCCCCACTCAATGTCCCCCTCCCCCCACATAAAAAACCCCTCCCCCCCACTACAATTCCCCTCACCCACATACAATTTTCCCCCTCCCCCCATAAATATCCCCCTCCCCCACAACAAAATCCCCCCTCCCGTTTCCCTTGGTCCAGCACCCACCACCTTTTAAAAATAAAAAAACAGCAAGAAAGTATAGTGTAACTCTATCACAGGGTCAGGTGCTCCCTCACTGTTACAGTCAGGGTACACATGTTCGCTGCCACTAAAAATAACGAACATTATATCTACAGCCATATAGAGAACACAATAGTAGGTCATGAAACCAGCTCAGGTCACCAGAACATTAACAATATAATATTAACCCGTTGATGTCAGGGGACTCACTGTGACGTTTATCTGATGGGGGGGAGGGGGGGGGGGGGTTTCGTTCTCCTTCCTCTCATGAGTTGTTCCGATTCCTTTTCTTCTGAATGTTCCCACGCATGCTGACTTGTCACGACCACAGCTCATACCATGCAGATATTACACTCAATATTTTTTGTTTCATTCATTTTTTCCAAGAATCTATGTATCTATTCCACCTTGTACAAACTACCCAAGGGTGGGAGAGCAGGTACAGACTTGTAGCTAAAAGGGTTGTATAGGTTGGGGAGAGGACCATGGGTAACTAGATAGGCCTATTTTAGGTAGGTTGACCCCCGCTGGATAAGTGCTAGGACTGCCCCAGGGAGGCTGGGTGGGGTACCTAGCACAGGTGGGTAGTTAAATAGCCCCCAGGTAGATAAGCAGGCCCAAAGTTATGCTAGCTGATTGGCTCAGGTAGGTTGTTATCGGTGGACCACTGTTAGGTTGACTGTTGGGTAGGTGGTTTCCCCAGATCTAGGTAAGCTGTAGGTAGTTAGGGTCCCCTTTATATAGGCTGCATAGCTGTTAGGGACCCCTTTAGGTAGTATACAGGCAGTTAGCGGGTCTCACTTTAGGTAGTTACAAGGTTGTTAGGGGCCTACATTTAGGTTAGTATACAGGGAGTTAGGGGCCTCCTTTAGCTACTTTGTAGGTAGCCAGGGCCCCCTGTAGGTAGTCAGGGCCACCCTTGTAGTCAGGGCCCCCTGTAGGTAGCCAGGAGCCCCCGTGGTAGTCAGGGCCCCTGTAGGTAGCCAGACCATCCTTTGTAGTCACGGTCACCTTAGATTGTAAGGGCCTCAATGTAGTTAGCTAGGGGCCCTTGTAGTCAGCCAGGCCACCACATAGTAGCCAACAAGTTTCCCCAAATTGTAGCCTGGAGCCCCCCTTAGACAGTGTCCCGCCATAGTAGCCAGAGCCACCATTAGCCAGTGTCTCCCATTGTAGCCAGAACCCCCCCCCCCGTAGCCTGTGAGTATGAGGGTCCCCCTTTGCCAATGTCCCCCCCATAGTTGACAAGGACCCCCCTAGCAAGTGTGCCCCCCCCCCAATAGTTGCAGGACCCCCTTAGCCTGTGTCCCCCCCCCTTGTAGCCATGGGACACCCCTTAGCCTGTGTCCCCCCCAATAGTAGGCCAGGGTCCCCCCTTAGCCAGTGTTCCCCCCAATAGTAAACGCCGGGCCCCCCCCTTCAGCAGTATCCCCCATTAGTAGCAGGGCCCCCCTTAGCCAGTGTCCCCCCCCAATTGTATTGTTGCTAGGCCCCCATAGCCACGTGGTCCCCCCCCAGAGTAGCCAGGGCCCCCCCTTAGCCAGTGTCCCCCCCCATTGTTGCCAGAGCCCCCCCCCCCCCCCCACCCCCATTCCCCCTTAGCCAGTGTTCAACCCATAGTAGCAAGAGGCCCCCCCCAACACTTAGCCAGTGTCCCCCCCATAGTAGTCAAGGGTCTCCCCCCTTAGCCAGTGTCCCTCCCCCCCCCCCTTAGGAGTAGCCAGGGCCCCACTTAGCCAGATGCCCCCCACCCTTTTAGGTGCACCACCCCCCCCCCCCCCCCACCCAACCCCCCCCCCCATTAGTAGCAAGGGCCCCCCTTGGTAAGCCAGGAGTGTCCCACCATAGTTAAGCCAGTGCACCCCTTAGCAGTGTCCACCCATCTTAGCCAGTGTCCACCCATTGTAGCAGGAGGCTCCGCCCCACTCTAGCCAGTGCTAGTGTCACCCCCATAGTAGCAGCGCCCCCCCCCCTTAGCCAGTGTGTCCACCCATTGTAGCAAGAGCCCCCCCACTTAGCCAGTGGTCCACCCATAGTAGACAGAGCCCCCCCTTTAGCAGTGTCCCCACCATAGTGCCGAGGGCCCCCCTTTGCCTGTGTCCCCCCTTAGTAGCCAGGGCCAACTTAGACTGTGTGGCCCCCCCTATGTAGCAGAGCCCCCTTAGCAGTGTCCCCCCCAATAGTTAGCCAGAGCCCTTAGCCAGTGTCCCCCATTAGTTAGACAGTGACCCGCTTAGCAGTGTCCCCACCATTCAGTGGCAGAGCCACACCACGTTGCCCCTGTGTCAACCCCATAGTAGCCTGTGACCACACTTTGCCAAGCTGTCCACCACCTTATGATAGCCAGAGCCCACCTTAGCCAGTGTCCACCCCATAGTAGCAGTGCCACCCTTAGCCAGTGTCACCCCCATAGTAGACAGAAGTGCCCACCCTCCTTAGCAGTGTCCCCCCAATATAGAATGAGCCACCCCACCCGTTTGCCAAGGGTCATCCCCATAGTAGCCAGAGCCATCCCCTTAGCCAGTTCCCCCCCGATAGTAGCCTATAGACCCCGTTGACTGGGTCCAAACATTAGGTGCAATGTGACCCCTTTAGCCTGTGTCCCAACAGTGTGGAGAACTGTGACCCCCCTTTGCAGTGTGAACCCACCCCCCATAGTTACAATGTTAGACCAAGGGTGGGTGGGGTTTTTTACTTTTTTTTACTTGATTGCTCGGGTGGTGGTGGGGTGGGTTACGGGGGGTGGGGTGATGGGGGGGGGGGGTAGAGGAGGGGGGGGGTGGGGTTGGGTGGTGGTTGGGGAGACTGGATGTGTTAGTGGTGGGTGGCTGAGGTATGTGGGAGAGGGTTGGGGGGGGGGAGACATTGAGAGGAGGGGAGCGGGGAGGGGTGGAGATTGGAGGTGGAAGTTGGGGGGGGGGGGGATAGGGGGGGGCAGGGGGGGTGCGGTGGTGAGGGGCGGGGGTGGTGGTGGTGTTGAGGGGAGAATGGGGGGGGGGAGTGTGGGTGGGGGGGGGTGCGGGAGTGTTGGGAAGGGTGGGGAGAGGGAGTGGTTGGTTTATGCGGGGGGTGGGGGGGGGGCTGGGGGGAGGTGGTTATGAAGGTGGAGGGGGGGTGTGAGGTGGGGGAGGTGAGAGAGGAGGGTAGGGAGGGTGGGGGGGCTGGTAGATCTGAGGGGAGGGGGTGGGGGGGGGGGGGTAGGGCGGGGGGGGGAGGGGGGGTGAAGGGGGGAGGGAGGGGTGGGAATGGGGGGGAGGGGGCGGGGGAGGAAGTTAGGGTGGAGAGATGAGAGGGGGGTTGAGTGGGGAGTTTGTGGGAGTAGGGGGGGTTGGGTAGGGGGAGGGGATAGTTGTGGTTGGGGGGTGGGGGGGAAGGGGAGGTGGGGGGGGGGGGGGGGGGGGGAGGGGGGGGGGGAGGTGGGTCGGGAGTTTATTAGAGGGGGGCGCGGGTGGGGTGGGGAGGGGGGAGATGTGGATGGGGGGGGGGGGCGGGGGGTTGGGGGGTGGGTGGGGGGAGGGGGGAGGGGTGTGAGGGGGGGAGGGGGAGGGTGGTATGAGGGGTGGAATGGGGTGGTCGGGGCCGGAGGTGCGGGGGGGCGCGTAGTCGTGGGATGGTGGGGTGGTGTCGGGTGGGGATTCTGTGAGGGTGTGAGTTAGGTTGAGGGGGGGGTACGTGGGGAAGGGGGTTGTTTATATGTTGGGTTGTTGTGGTTTAGTGTTTGGGGTGTGGCGGGGCAGTTGTGGGTAGGGGGGGGTTTGGAGGTGGGGGTTGCTGGGAGTGAGTAGGGGTTTTTTTAGCTGTTTGTGGGAGGGATGGAGAAGGTAGTTGTGTATACGGGAGTGGGGGGATTGAGTCGGTATGGTGTCAGTGTGTGGGATGTGGGTGGAGGGGGGCGAGGGGTTTGGGGGAGGTGTGGGATGGGGGGGGGGTAATGGGGATCGATGGGGCGGGTGGGTGGGTTGTTGTTTGTTTGTGGGGGTGGGTTGTTTGGGGATAGGTGGGGAGGGGGGGGGTTTGATTTCCTCCCGGGATGGGGGGGAGGTTGCTGGATGGTTGGGGAGGGATGGGATCAGGCGGGGTGGGAGGGGGTGGGGACTGTGGATAGAGGTGGTGAGTTTTCGCTGGTTTGAATTAGGGGGTGGAGGTGATGGGTGACGAGTAGGCGGTGGGTGGGGTGGGGATAGGGGTTGAGTGGATGGGAGGTGGGGTTGGGGTTAGGTTAGTGGGCGGTTGGGGGAGAGGGGATTGGGAGAAGAGGGGGGTGAGGACGGTGGGGAGGTTTGGTTTGCGTTGGTGGGGGGTGCGGGTGAGTGGGTTGTGGTCTTGTATTGTGGCGGTTGGTGGATTGTGTGGGGTGGACTGGGTGAGGGGGTACTTCTATTTTATTTGGAAGGTTAAGGTTGGGAGGTCTGGTGTGGACTGGTTGTGGGATTGTGGTGTTTATTGAGTGGGGGGTTGTTTGGTTCGATGGGGGGTTGGGGTTAGTAGAGGGGTGTCGAGGGTTAGTGGGGTGTGGGACGTGGGTGGGGTTGAGGTTGGATGAGGGGATGGGGGGGGTGGGTGGGGGATGGGAGTGGGCGGGGTGGGAGTTGGAGGGGGGGAGCAGGGAGAATCAGGATTGGGTGGGTGGGGGGGTTGATGGGAGGATGTGGGGAGAGGAAGGGGGGTGAGGGGTTCGAGGGGTGGTTGGGGGGAGAGGTTGGGGGGGAAGGGGGGGGGAGTTGGGGGAGGGGGGGCGAGGTAATAGTGTGTGGGGTTGGGGTGGGGACTAGGGGGTGGGGTTTGGTTGTAGGGGGGGGATGGTGGGGGCGGGAGGGGGGGAGGAAGTGCAACGGAGTGGGGGGGGTTTAGTGAGGTAAGGGGAGGGGAAGGAGTGTGGGGGTGTGTAATGTGTGGGGGGCGGTGGCTAGTGTGGGGGGGGGTGGGGGCTGCGCGTGTAAACAGAAGGTTTTCAGGGAAGGTTGTGGGGGGGTAGGCATGGGAGAGGGGGGGTTGGGGGATGGGGGGTGGGTGTAGGGTTGGGGGGGTGTGGATGTGGGGGGGGGTGAGGGGGGGGTGGGGGTATTGTGTGGTTAGGGTGTGGTGTGGATGAATTTTTGGAGATGAGGGGGTATTTCGGGGTAGTGTCTTTTGTTTTCTAGGGGGACTTGAGTGTTATCGTAATTTAGGGTTGTGGGGATTAGTCATCGCAGGAATAGTTGCATAGTGAGGGGGCACTGTCGGGATGAGTTCAGGGGGGGAGGGGAGGGGTGGGGGGGGGGTGGGGGGGGTGGGGCGTGGGGTGGGTTGGTGGAAGGGAGCGGTGGGGGTCAGATGATGGGGTGGGGTCGAGTGTGTGTGGTGGGGGGGTGGGGGGGGGGGAGGGGTGGGTTGGGGTGGAGGGTGGGGTGCAAGGTGTTAGTAGTATGGTGGTAGGAGTTTTGTTGGGTTTGTAGTAGGTTGTGGGGGAAAGGTGGATTGGAGGCGGAGTGTAGCTGGGGTAGGAGTGGTGGGTGGGGGTGGTCGGTGGGGGGGGAGTGGATACTGGTATTTTGGAGGTTGAGGGCGTGGATGGTTGTGGATGTACGGTGTGTTGTGTTGGTGTGGTGGGGGGGGGGGGGGGGGTGGGGGGGTGGAGTGTTGGGTGGACTGGGACTTTTTGGACTTTACTTCTAATTTTGTTTAGTGTTTTGGGGGGGGTTTTTCGATAGTCTAACGTGCATTTGCGGGCTTGAAGGTTGTGATCCGGTGGTTAGTTTATTCTGTTAGTTTTTTTTGGTTATTTTATATATTTGTTTTGGGGAACGGTTCGGAAGATTTTTATTTTGAGAGTCCCTTTAATTTTTGTGATTGTAGGGATGGTTGTTAGGTTAACATGCTCCCGCATCCGGCTCCCGCTCCGGCAGGTCAAAGGAAGATCGGAGCTGCAGCCGGTCTCCTTCCGCCCTGCATAGGCGGCGCGTGTGAAAGTGACGTTCACCGCGCCCGCCTACATCTACCCAGTAGGGGACGGCGCTCCTGGCAGGATGAAGGACTAATGCGTTCAGCCTGCCGGGGGAGATCAGCGGAGCGCAAGCGCTAGTGGCGCGTGTGCTACGATGACACCGCAGTAGGCCCCGGGGAGTCCCGGGGTCCGTTCAGGGACCGGATGCATACTGCGGGCCGGGCCACCGGGAGGGACGGCACATGCACCGGGGCCCGCAGCGGCTCGGGCCCACGGGGGATTCCCCGGTCAAACGGTGCCAGTTCCGAGCATGCAATGTGGTAGTGTTGATAGTGAGGCCCCTGTAGGTAGGCAGCCAGGTATTAAGGCCCAAATCGTTGGTAGAGGGAGTACTTGAGTGGGCCCCACACTGGAGGGAAATTTGTGTAAGGGCCGACTCAAGTTTCCCTAAGCGCTCACCCCAGGTGTGGGGCCCCACAGGTCTGGTGAGGGCCTTGAGCAAGGCCCCACAGGTCTGGTGAGGAGCCATGAGTGGGGCCCCACACGCTCAAGGCCCCTTGGATTTGCAGTGCCCCGATCAAGGCCCCTGGGATTTGCAGGGCCCCGATCAAGGGCCTCTAAGATTTGGGGTCCCTGTTCATAGTCCCTGGGATTTGTGGGGGCCCCAATCAAGGCCACTAGAGAGTTTGGAGGAGCCCCGCTAGCAAGAACTGGGTTTGCAGGGCCTCGATCAAGGCCCCAAAGATTTGGGGGCACCGATCAAGGCCCCTGGGATTTTCATGGCCCCGATCAAGGCCCCTAAGATATGGGGGCCACGATCAAGGCCCCTGAGGTTTGCAGGGCCCCGATCAAGGCTCCTGGGATTTGTGGGGCCCCAATCAAGGCTCCTAAGATTTGCAGGTCCCCAATCAAGACTCCTAAGATTTGCAGGGCCCCAATCAAGACTCCTAAGATTTGGGAGCCCCCGATCATGGCCTTGGGATTTGCCAGGAGGACCGAATCAAGGGCCTCTGGATTTGCAGGGCACCGATCAAGGCCTCTGGGATTGGCTCTGGGCCCTGATCTCAGGGCTCTAAGATTTGGGGGCCGCAGATGAAGGCCGCTGGATTTTCAGGGCCCCGCGATCTAGGCCCCTAAGATTTGGGGGCCCCTATCAAAGGCCCCTGGGATTTGCATGGGCCCGATTCAGAAGGCCACAAAGATTTGGGAGGCTCGCGTTCGCAAGGACCCCTGGGATTATTTGCGAGGGCCCCAATCAAGGACCCAAAGATTTGGGGGCCCCAATCAAGGCCCCTGGGGTTTGCAGGTACCCGTTCCAAGGCCCCTTGGATTGTTGGGGCTCCCATAAAGGCGCTAAGATTTGCAGGGCCCCAATCAAGACTCCTAAGATTTGAGGTCCCCAATGCATGACGCCTCCTTTGATTTGCATGGCCCCAATAAAGGACTCCTTAGGATTTGCAGGGCACCTCAAGCAAGACTAGCTAAGTTTGGCTGGGCCCCATATCAGAGCTACTATGATATTGCAGGGGCCCCTATCAAGATACTAAGATTTGCAGGGCCCCCAATCAAGACTACGCTATGATTTGCTGGGCCCCAATCAAGTCTTACAAGATGTGCAGGGCCCCAATCAAGACTACCTATGATTTGGGAGCCCGCTCAGTGCCCATGGGTTTTGCAGGCCCCGATCCAACAAAAGGGGAGCCTCAGGGATTTGCAGGGCCCCGATCAGGGCTCCTAAGATTTTGGCGGGCCACGATCAAGGACCCTGTGGTTTTGCTGGGGCCCAGGATCGGGCCCTAAGATTTGGGGGACCACAATAAGGCATCCTATGATTTGCAGGGCCCCAATCAAGACTCTAAGATTTGGGGACACAGCTCAAGGCCCTGGGATTTGCGGTGCCAAGCTCAAGGCTCCTAAGATTTGTGGGGCCTGCTTCAAGGCAACATATCTTATGGGGCTTTGCACATGGCCCCAAAAATACCAGGGGCCTTAATCGGGGGCCCAAATCTTAGGATCTTGATATGGGGTCCACAGGACTGAGAAGTGGCCTGGGGCATGCATGTGTATGAAATAGGGAGGCCCTGCTGAAGATGGATGTTGCAGCACAATAGCTTACTTTGAATATGTTCGTTTTCAGTAGACTTTTACTTCAGGTTGCAGGAAGCCTGGTCACTGTGGGCATGGAGCAGTCCCCCTCCTCCACTTGGCAGCAGTATCGCAGTGAGTCTTTCCAGGGCCAGAGGGGAGGAGGGTGGGAGTGGCACAGTGACAGGATGCATGATAACCTGAAGGAAGATTCAATGAAGGTATTATTGATCTTATCTTCCATTATGCTGGAGCAAGGGGGTTGTACCTGCTGGCGACGGCGGGCCCCCCCCTTGCTTCACACTCTGGCCGGGCCCTGTACAGGTGTACTGGTTGTACCCCCCCCTATTGGGGCCCTGCCTTCTAGTATCAGCCGTGGACTCTCTGTCCAGTGATATATGCTGGAGCGTCCACTCTGAGGCTATGAATGGAGAGCACCCTGGGCAGAGCAGTCTCCATCCTAGAACATGTGCCCGGCGGGCATGTACTCGCCTCCGTGCCGCCTCCTCCTCCCGGTGTGGACGATGAAGTTGATGTTGTATCCCCGCCCTGACAATGCCTCTTAGTCGCCCTGCACTTGTTCCTCCTACTCCGCCATTACAGATCGCTGCAGCACCTCATGCATGAGCCCTCTCCCCGAAAGAGGAGCGACAGGCAGGCCCGGTGTACATGTTTACCTGTCACAACCAGGCTACGCGCAGGGTGGGGCACAACAGCACTGGGAGGTGATATGTGCCAAAGGGACTGAGCGGAGCGCACCATGCCCGGCTGGAAGAAGACTATCCCCATCTGCCTGCAAGCGGAGCCCGAGCGAGGTAAGGTGCATGCTGGGGGCAACTCACATTGTGTCCTCCTGCCATGATGGAGACCGCGCTCAGGTGTCTGATGTGCTCACTACTCCTGTATGACGTCAGCAGCGCCGCTCATGACGTCAGCTGGACCTCTCATGACGTCAACCCTACTTGAAGCTGTCTGTTATCCGAGCTGGTCACTGCTTCTTATCTGCATGCTGTAAAGTTCTAAGCCTTGACACATGTCCTCTGGAGCCAGGTGTCATTGGGGACTGGTGTGTAGGAGGCGCACAGGAGGAGGAAGCTTGAAGTTAGAGGACGAGCTGATCGAAGTTTGGTTCAATAGCTGGGACCCTATTCAGAGAGCGTGAAAGGTTCCTGGCTTATTATGTATTTGATATCATAGGTTGTCTTTACCCCAGACTTTGAATTGCAAAGCGAAGAGAGACAGTGTATGAGCGCTCACTAGTCCTGTGTGATGTCATCATCTCCTCAAGTGATGTCATCAGCTCTTCAAGTGATGTGCTCACTAGTCTTGTGTGATGTCATCAGCTCCTCAAGTGATGTGCCTACTAGTCCTGTGTGATGTCATCAGCTCCTCAAGTGATGTGCTCACTAGTCCTGTGTGATGTCATCAGGTCATCAAGTGATGTGCCTTTCACTCGCACATGTGTGATAGTCATTGCTCCTCAAGTGATGTGCTCACTAGTCTTGTGTGATGTCCTCAGCTCCTCAAGTGATGTGCTCACTAGTCTTGTGTGATGTCCTCAGCACCTAAAGTTATGTTGTCTAACGTAGCATGTGTGATGTCCATAATGCCTCTTCAAGTGATGTGTCAATAGTCCTGTGTGATGTTAAGCTCTTCATGTGATCTTGTTTTTTGGGGGCCTCACTAGTCCTGTGTGATGTCATCAGCTCTTCAAGTGATGTGCTCACTAGTCCTGTGTAGATTGTCTTCAGCTCCTCAAGTGATGTGCTCACTGCACCTGTGTGATGTCATCAGCTCCTCAAGTGATGTGCTCACTGCACCTGTGTGATGTCATCAGCTCCTCAAGTGATGTGCTCACTGCACCTGTGTGATGTCATCAGCTCCTCAAGTGGTGTGCTCACTGCACCTGTGTGATGTCATCAGCTCATCAAGTGATGTGCTCACTCGACCTGTGTGATGTCATCAGCTCTCAGTGGTGTGTGGTTTTGATGGGATGTGCTCAGCGCACTGTGTGATGTCATCCAGCTCCTAGAGGTGGATGTGCTCACTTGACACCTGTTGTGATGTGCCACTGTCCTGTGTGATGTATCCGATCAGCTTCCCCTGCATGTTGTCACCCACTTTTTTAGGGGTTTTGCACAAAGACATTTCATGCCTGGTTTACCCAACTGCAGCTTTCAGTGTGCTCAAAAGGGGTGTGTTATTTGTTTGAACTGCATACCATGCATACCATGTGACCCAGCAGACTTGACATCACATGCCTTTCCCTGCAGAATGGTCCAGAAGTTTGTTTATTATGGATGAATGGTGAAATTGTTTTTTATTTAAATTTACAAACTTCCCGCGTCGTCAATTTTTACCTTTGTGGACAAAACTCCCACTTTAGTTGTTATTTTTCTTCTCCTAGCTGGTCATAGCTTATTGTTTGCATTTTTGTACGCGTTCTAGTTTGACTGCTTGTTGTCGTCAGGTTAGAAATGTACAATCAAGGAGCAGGGTTATGTGACCTAAATGAGGGGCACAGGACCCAGACCACTTGAAGTAAGAGGAGATGGTGGTCTAGGTTTGGTTCAATGGTGGTCGGACCTTGTTAAGGCCGTCTGACTGCACCTGGATGGATTTCCTGGACTTACCTGAATTACAT
Source organism: Phyllomedusa bahiana (assembly GCA_025379985.1). Lineage (NCBI taxonomy): Eukaryota > Metazoa > Chordata > Amphibia > Anura > Hylidae > Phyllomedusa > Phyllomedusa bahiana. Next base: position 91,793 of record JAODAL010000634.1, on the reverse strand, counting down.
CATGGTGAGCCTTATCTCAGACTGGAGAGATGCTATAGCTTCCTGTTATCTGCCGACTGCACAGAAAATGGAAAGTGTTATTCTTAAGTTGTAACTTGGTAGATTATATTTTAGTACAATGATCTCCTTATAGGGTTAAAACTGTATTGGTCATGCTCCTATAGTGCTCAGCAAAAGAGCCATGTAAATTAAGATCTATATGTGTGGCATACCTTTAGAGCCTGGCAAGTGCCATGACACACTGGTGCCTAACAATTTAGGGACTGGATTTTAGATAAGTAACCTTGCCGTGCATTTTAACACTTATTAGAATTTAAAAGGAACCTTTCACACTGAGCGGGCTGTCCTATAAGCAGGCTGCATCTTGTAGAGCAAGAGGAGCTGAGCAGATTGCTACCTAGCTTTTGGGGTACAAATTCAGTAGAACTTGTAATCTATTTATTTAAATTTCTGCTTATTCTGGGTTAAAGGGGTTGTAACATCATCAAAGTTACCAACAAAACATTATGTATCCTTTAGTTAGGTTAAATGACGTATTTGTCATAGAAAAACAATTCTCACATCATATATTGTCCTTGACCCCACGTCCCCCTCCTCCATTCTTCATTTCATCAGTATTTCTGGCTAGTGGACGGGACTTTGCATTGGTCACATGACTATTTCTGAAGTGACCAAAGCTACATTTCACACCCCCACCTTGCTTCTAAATCACGTTCCAGCGGCAGTTATTAGCTCTGTAGGGGCTCTCAATGGTATGAACTGGGCATGCTCGACCAGATAAGAGTAAAATCATCAGATGGTTGTAACTATTAGAAACAAGGGATATAAGTTACATCAACACCAGGCTATGTAGGTGGAAGTGTTATAATAAGTGTTAATTTCTAATAAATACATATATTTGAAAAGTCTGCCCCTTTAAGGAGTCCAGTAGGAGGTCTTATCACTGACCACTTTCCATGTATAAGTGCACATGCAGAGATAACGAGATAACTGTCAATCACTTATAATAACGCCTACTGGACTCCTTAACCGAGTATAAGCAGACATTTAAATACATAGATTACATACTGAATAGTTGTACTGAATCTTTTCCCACAAAGCTATATATCTATTTGCTCAGCTCCTCTTGCTCTACATCATGCTTCCTGCAGATCAGATAGCATGTTCAATGTGACAGGTAACATTTAAAGGGGTTGTCTCACTACATTGATTCATCTTACCTCAGTCCTGTTTTCTTGGTTTCATTTTGAATTCAGGGGCATGTTAACTGGCTTATAGTAGGCTGCAGTAGAAGCCAGGTCTGTAGCTATAGCAACCAGTGCTGGCAGCCTATCAGGATAGATCAAACAGGTCTGTAGCTCTAGCGGCCTGGGGAGCTGATGCAGCCCATACAAGAGGGGATATCTCAGAATAGGTAGGACACTGTTAATGGACATATATTGCAAAGTGACTTTTTTTTGCAAGATCTTTAACATTAAAAGCAATCTTTGTAGTGAGACAACCCCTTTAAGTCAAATTGAAGTCAGGAGGGGATGCTAAACAGAAGAAAATGAAAAAGGAACAATGCTGCTTTTGCTACATCAAAATCCTGTTTTTATGTAAAGGAAATATCAACTTTAAATTTCCACCATGTGAACATAGCCTATCTATAGAACTTACATTTAAGGGACCAGTGGTCTGTCAGGTTTGGGAGTCCACGCTCCGCACCTCTACCTGACCAGTAAAGTAAAGGATATATGTAAAAATGGACACATTGGGATAGATAGATGCAGGGCTGGGATAATGGATAGGCGACCTCCTAGTACGCTACTTCACCACAGGCAGAAAAGCGGCCGCAAGGAGGTATGGAGTGAGCTGATTTTTCCATTGTCGGCGCTATATGCTTTATTTGACTAGGGCATCGGAATACCTTGTTCCAGTCCTGAATAGGTGTTTTCACTATGTAATTGTGTTGTCTGGGGTTAGTTGCCAGCAGAGGCAAGTGACAGAAATACCTCAAAAATTGACAAGGCACTTACATTTACGCAAGTGCAGTCGTCACTAAATACGCGTCGCAAATATGATTATAAAATACACATCGTCTGAATGATGGCACGTATTTTATTTTGGAATCAATGGGAGCTACATAGAACATTGCGGCTTATTTTTGGGCATATTTCAGTGCAAAATACATCCCAAAATAAGCATAAAATAACACTGTGTAAACATACCCTTAGAAGTCATAAGGCTAGATTGATCGGTTGCAGAAAAAATAAAATACTGGATCATGCTACACTATTTTGTCCAGTAAAATAACGGACACTGACTGATACTACTGTATTTTTGGGTTTCTGTTCCAGTGATGGAACAGAAAAAATGGAATAAACAATCCTGATGTACCTAGCCTAAGCCCTATTAGGCTAGGTCTACACAGCACAGGATTTTGGTCAGTTTTTCAGCAGATTCAGTACTTTTTATCTGCTGAAAAACCGACCGTTCCCAGCACTGTGCAGCCTTCAGTAGAAAATCCTTGCTGTAGTCTATACAAATTTTTTTTACTGAGGTTTTCCTAAAACAAAAACAGTCTGCTGGAATATAGAACATGTTTGATATTCCGTGGGACCGACGTCTGATTCCTGCACCCCAATGTACTGGGCCGCCAGGAATCCGAGATCCGACTGTTGTTTTTTGCAATATTGGGCGGCGTTTTCAAATTGCTTTGTAGACCTAGCCTTACCAAGCATGCATGCAGTGGAGGGCATGCTGCGAATCTGAAAATCCATGATCTGTGTAACATATTTTGGGGGATATTTGGTGGATTGTGATACAGAAATCTGTGACACACTGCATGTACCATAATACATATAGATTTTGTCATAGTTTGCAGGTCGTGTCTAAGCTGCTTGAATACATGGTCTATGGATTTGCTGTAATAAATAACTAAACAGTATATACGTATAGTGGTTTTTAAAGGAAGAAGAAGAAAAAATCTGCATGAATTTGCAATTTCCAGGGTAAAATCCACATGGCTTACATGCATTGCTGGACAATTTCTTGTGTACAGACCTATTCTGCCCTCGAAGCAATGCTTCTAGGGAAAATACCTCCATACGTATGGAGTCTGGTGGAGCATGCTACAATTTGTTAAGAAGCCGAGAATAAACTCTATGCCTTTGTGTGATTTCTGAAGTATACAGAGATAGCGCAGCCCCATGAACCTCTAGGCCTTGATCATACGGTAGATCTTTCACATGGATTTTGCCTGCAAACAATGCCTGATTATTTCTACTGAGATTTTGTGGCATAGTTCAGAGATGTCACTTATACTATGCAATTTCATATGGAAACCATGTTAATAAGTGACACTATCCCACATATAAAACATAATACCGGTATAGAACAGACCAAACCTAGTCACCCTGTGCTAGGTTCTTGTATACATCTGAATACCTCAGTGCTTATGTTCAGATGTATATGTAGGGGATATGCAGTTTTTTAGATGTGAACATATTCTAAATTTAATCCTGTTTACTGACAACAGCACAGATCTTGAAATGGTACTAAACTGAAATACAGTGAATCTTAAAAAGTTAAAGGGAACCTGTGACATAACTTATGCTGTTCTCACTATGGACAGCACAAGCTAGTGACAAACATGCTGTTTTTAGCGCTGTATCCCTTATTCTATAAGAAACAGTAGTTTTAATGCATTTGCTGGTCAAATCTGGCAGTTTTCAGCCTGTTCTGCCAGAGAGGAGTCCAGCTTATCAGAAAGTCTACCATGTAAGAGTGGATTTTAACATGGAATTTAATGTGGATTCCACAACAAACTTTGATTGTAGTCCAACGTTAAATCCCGTTGATTTAAATGGAAAATCTGCATGTCAGTACAGACAGTGCAGAACTTCCTGATGCAGATTTAAAACCCACATCACAGGAAAAAAAAGTGACTTCACTGCTTTGACAGATTGTTGGACAACCAAATAGGGATAATCCACAAAAAAAAGGTGTCAAAATCCACTGCTACATTTTACATTACACATCTAAAATACATGTTACAAGATGTGGATTTTTGATGCTGATTCCACATTGTGGAAAATCTAGCATGTGAGCATATTATAATATTCAGGCAACACAGACATGGCAGTGACCAAATACAGGTGATATTCTGATTAAAAATCCAACTGGTGTTTTTTTATTGTCTTTGCAGTGGTTTTGGGGGATGTTTTTGTCCGAATTCAATAGTCCCCCAGTCATTGAATCGCACATCTTCTGCCTGAAAACCGGGCAAAAGATTGCGCATGTTCCGAGTTTTTTGGAACACCAGTGGTTTGAAAATCTTCCCAGTAGACACCCGTGCAGTGTATACGACTGGGCCGATTTTCTACGGAGGTCTATGGGGATGGTTGACAATTGGTCTGCAGATGGTTTTCAAATCCAAAAAACGACTGAATACCCTTGCTGTGTAGACGTACCCTAAGGCCATGTTCACACGGCTTAAAATGGGCCGTATTTCGGTCCGTAATTACGCGCCGAAGTGCGCCAATTACGGGCCGAAAACGGCCCATTCATTACGGTAATTCACAGTTCTCATAGAGAACTATGGATTACGTCTCCTCTTCCCGCCCGGCGAAACCGCCGGGCGGGGAGATAATTCACCTGTCACTTTCTAGCGGCGTATATGCGCCGCTAGCAGTGATAGTCTATGGGCCGGCGAAGTGCCGGCCCCCTGCTTACTCCCCCGCTCCCGCCCCCGTCCACACGGCGTAATTGCGGGGCGTAATTACGTCCCGCAATTAAGCCGTGTGAACATAGCCTTATAGGCATAGTCCACTCTTGTTAAAGAGCCTGAACCTGATTAAAAAAAAAAAAAAAAAAACTTTAAACTTGTTACATCTAAGTGGAATGTCTGTGGTTCTATAATTTATGAACAGATACAAATTTGTCTCTGTGGGCGAAAAAATTATTTTATTTCAAAATGTTTTTTTTTTTTTTTTTTATATAAACATCGGGACACTTAGGCTATGTGGGCCGGGGCGGGGGGCCCAGCAGCTCGCTTGCCCCAGAGACGTTCATTATCCACGGCGCGTATCCTGCCGGGATAATGTGCATGTCACTTTCTCCCCGCTCGCTGTATTTCGCGAGCGGGGAGAGGAGACGGAATCTATAGTTCTCTATGAGAACTGTGGATTACCGTAATGACAGGGACGGATTTCAGCCATATTTGAGCGCAATACGTCCCAAAATCAGCCGTGTGAATATAGCCTTAGGGTGCTTTCACACAGTGCAGTTTTCACTGCCCTCCAATTAAACTGCCTTTATTAGCAGCAAGCTAATTGTTGTCTAAAGTCGTCTAAATTGTTCAGAAAGGTTTTTCAAGTGAGTAATCAATGACTGTGTTTGATGTCTTGTGGATTGCAAACATACTAATTGATCACTCACTTTCCAAACAGTTTAGATATGTGCAGAAAGCTTGCTGGTAATAAAGGCAGTTTAATTGGAGCGCAGTTAAAACTGCACCAAAACTGCGCTGTGTGAAAGCACCCTTACAAGTTTCTTTTAGTTTAGGACATTTTTTGAATTCAAAGTGTCCACACTTGTTGGATGTGCTTTGGTTAATTTCCAAGATAAATCCACATGATTTGGCATTGATACTAAATCCATTTGGAATTTTTTTGTGGATTTTCCCCCTGAAGATTCAAACAATAAAAAGGAGTAATGTTCCTCTTACCAATTCCCTGCTGCCCGTGGTCTCTGTTCATCTGGCTCTAGCTGGTGACCTGTACAGAGTAAACATCGAAATGGCAGAGGATTGCTAAACGGAGTATGTTTCCTGTCCTGTGTAAATTACTCTTAAGTTTTCTTTTTAACAGTAGTATACATTTCATGGCTTAACTTGAAATTGGGCAGTGTTCATCAATGTCTGATAGGTGTGGGTCCCACCACGTTTCGGCTCAAGATGGGGAACTGGTTGCACTTGTGAACGACTCCCTATTTTGTTATATGAGAATTGTGAGTACAACTGGTGTAATCTTATGTCATAATAGGGCGTTTGAGCCTCTTGAGGCTTCAGGGCCCGATAGCGACTGCTATCTCTGCACTCTCTATGGCTACGGCCCTGGCTGTATGTTTAACTGTCATTAAACATAAGAGTCGTGCACGATTGTGACTGGCTCTCTACCCTAAGCCGAAACTTTTGGGGGCCCATTCCCGAGAAAGTATGAGTTACATCTATCATCCTGTGATGGCATATCTTATTGATATGTCCTCAAAGTCTATAGTGGGAACACCCCTTTAATGCTTTTATTGTAATAATCTATTAGGTTTTTGAAATGTTGATTTATAATCCGTTATTGTTTTTTAATGGAGCATTGTATAAATGTGTCACTCATATTAACAGCTGCTTTTATCAGACACCCATGTGCATAAAGAGGTTATACAACATTCAGAACTAGGAATATATAGAAATCATGGGGACAGAGCTTACTCTGGATTTTGTATTGAGCAGTACAACAAATTTATAGAGTACTTTAATGTATTATCATCTTTAGCTCCTTGGCTTATTCTTGATTAAAGGGAACCTGTCACATAGGTTATGCTCCCCTTGCTGAGGGCAGCACAAGCTAGCGTCAGACCTACTGTTTCCAGCGCTATGTCCCTTATTCTGAAAGATGCTGTAGTTTTAGAGCACTTAGGGCGACATGTCAGAAAAGAAGCGCTTCCAAGTTTTAAGGCGCATTAAATGTGTGTATAATGCGCCTGAATAAATAAACCTGCCAAAAATCTGGCGTGTATAGCATATTTAATCCACCTAATTTAGACATATACCAAAAAAAGGCGCATAGCATGTTATTGCTAACATATTTGAAGCACCTACATTAGGCGCATTCAAAAGTGTCATGGCTGGTGTATAATGCACCTAGTTTTGGTGTACTACATTTCATTTATATAGAGAATACAGCGTCAACAAATTTGTTTTTGCAGCATGCACATAAAAAATGGTGCAGCCCTAATGGGACATGTCACCCTTAATGCTCAAATCTGGCAGTTTGCAGCCTGTTCTGCCAGAAAAGAGTCCAGCTTATTTATGAGAAGGTGTTAGTTCCACCCATTCTCAGTCCGAACCACTCACGGTTGATTAACCAACTAGTTTGAATAGGTAGACACCTGTGAATAACCTGCAGGTGGGTAGGGCTAACCACGGGGAAGTAGGGCTAACACCTGCTCATCAATAAGCTGGGCTCTTTTCTGGTAGAACAGGTCAGATTTGAGCAATAAGGCTATGTTCACACGGCAATAATTGCGAGACGTATTTTGCCCGCAGTTACGCCGTGTGCTCGAGGGGCGAGGTGGGGGGGGGGGAGCCCGCCGGCCCCATAGACACCCATTATCCACAGCGTGTATACGCCGTGAATAATTGACATGTCACTTCTCTCCCCGCTCGCCGTATTGTGCGAGCAGGGAGAGGAGACGTAATCCATAGTTCTCTATGAGTACTGTGGATTACCGTAATGACTGGGACGTATCTCGCCCCGTATTTAGAGCAGTACGGCGCGAAATACGGGCCGAGATACGTCCCATTTAAAGCCATATGAACATAACCTAATTGCTCTGAAACGGCTGCATCTTACAGAATAAGGGACACCGCTCTGGAAACAGCATGGTGAGAAGCAAGTGTACAACATTTAAAGGGAACCTGTCACATAGGTTATGCCCCCATGCTGAGGACAGCACAAGCTAGTGACAGATATGCTGTTTCCAGCGCTGTGTCCCTTATTCTGTAAGATGCTGCAGTTTTAGAGCATTTACCCCTCAAATCTTATTCATGAGCAGGTGTTAGCCACGCCTACCAAAGACTAGCCCCGCCCACCTGACAGTTATTCATATTTTTCTACCTATTCAAAGTAATGTTTATCAGTTGAGGTGGGCGGGGGCTAGCCTTTGGTGGGTGGGGTTTTTCTGGCTGAAAACTGCAGATTTGAGCATTAAATACTCTAAAACTCCAGCATTTTACAGAATAAGGGACACAGCCCTGGAAACAGCATGTCTGTCTCTAGCTTGTGCTGTCCTCAGCAAGGGGGACATAAACTATGACAGGTTCTCTTTAAGTATTTTCCTGAACACTTTTGTTATATACTTTTATTATATAGTTACTATCTGCTGTCTTGTGAGCTCGGCCTGTTTTTAGATCCACATTTTTTTTTTTTGCCTTTAGTTTCTGGGAAAGGAAGTAGATGTATGATGGCTACTATTGTTGGCCATATCTGGGTTACTTCTTCTGTCGCTAGATCACCCAAAGGATCCTTTCTTGTTCACTCTTTTCTACCTGTCAGTCAATCAAAATTGATAAAGTGCTGTTCCACTCACAGCCCACAAATGGTGCTGAGTGGTGATGTTTCTGGGGGGGTAAGGTGAGCCCTTTCTTGTTATTTCAGACAGCCAATTTAAAGTGGGGCTCTAGTTACAGAACAGAGAGGCTTTCCTGCCTAAAGTTTAAGACCAATTATAGTAAATGATGCAAGTAAAGCAGTGTGGACCTGTTAAAAAGACAACCATCAAAATTTTTCTTTTCACGTATTGACAAGCAATATGTGACTGTTTTTTTTTAGTTTCCCTGAGTTCCTTTCTGTGAGCTCTGATCGCACAGAAGGGAGAGGATTCTTTCTGGTCTGAGAAGTTGTAAATATAACCAGCAATAAACTGATACGTGTGAAGAATCCCCACACCTCCCTTTAGTGCAGAAAAAGATTAGCCTATTTTCCTTCCATGTGTACTACTTGTGGTCTAGTATAATTTTATCTATCCCTATGGGGAGAACCGTGGAGCAGTCATTGTTTATTACCTACCATTTGTAATAAGTAGTGATAAGTAGCAGCTGATGTGAAGTGAGATTAGTCTGCATGGCCAAACAAAAGTTCTCTCATGGAGGACAGTATTTTATATGTCATTTTTAATTGAATAGAACTGCTGAAGTAAAAAAAAAAAATCTTGTCAAAAATTTTAAAAAAAAATGGTTTTCCAGGAATACTGGTTTTAACAAAAATTCCCCTTTCAGATGGCAGTGTCCCTTTAATAAGACAATTATCGGGTAGTAAAGCTTTTCTTTTTTGCAAATCCATGATTCACATTGGAGAGGAGTCGAGAAGCTGGCCTCATTAGTACGCTTCTAAACTTGTCTGCTCTATTGCTTTCACTTTCATATTAAACTAATAGCAGCATATTTCTGCCATAAAAATCCAGATGACAAAATATGATCTACTTTAATGTAATATAATTTAAACTAGTTTTTAGAGTGGTCCAAATGATTCGTAAAGTCTATGATAATCTGCCTACCTATGCCATCTCTTGCATGGGTTTATGTGTTACCCCCACCCGCACCCCCATTTTTACAGCTCTCTATTAGAGATTTTTTTCATTAGGTTAGCACTGCAAAAATCATTATGTTAATAGGGCTTGTTCACACGGCGTTTTTGTGATCCGTTTTACGGATCCGCAAAACGGATCTAACAATTGTCAGTGTGATTAACATTGAGTTAAATGGCAAAAGCGCATCGCTGTTCCCACGGGAGATCGCTGATGCGCTTTTGAGGGCTCTCCTGCACTGCGCTTTTCGCATCCGCTTTAAGAATTGACATGTCAATTCTTATTGCGTTTTACGCAACTGAACGCCCATAGGAGATAATGGAGTCCGCTTTTGGCACTTGTCCAAAAGCGCTCCACACTCCTGGTACGTAACAGCTGCGCTTTGCATCCTGAAAGCGGATGCGAAAAGCGCACTGGAAGGCTGGACGGGGATCGCTGGAGAGGTGTGCAGCGGCAGCGGGAGCGCAGGTGAGCAGAGCGGCGGCAGCGCAGGTGTGCAGAGCGGCGGCAGCGGGGGGGCAGACATAAAGGCAGCGGCGGCGCAGGCATATATGAGGGCAGACGAGAGAGAGAGAGAGAGAGAGAGAGAGAGAGAGAGAGAGAGAGAGAGAGAGAGAGAATCCGAAAAGCGGATGCGTAAAACGCAGGTGAAAAAGCATTCAAAACGGATCCAAATAAAGTATACAATGCTGCGTTTTGCGGATCCGCTTTCCGGATGCGCTTTTCGAGTGCCGAAAACGGATCCGTAAAAAGGATCCAAAACGCCGTGTGAACAAGCCCATACTCCAATATTGTTTGATTCGCGTAAAACATTATCTAAAACTGACCATATATGTAGATAACGGGCAAAAGAAATGTTAACATTTGGCATCTTGCAAAAAAATAATATCTATAAAATTTTGTATGCCATGTTACATAATGTTTATATATGTCTCTGACATCATGTCCTCCCTGTATCTTAAACTAAACCTCACTAAAACTGAACTTCTAATCATCCCACCGTCTACTAACCACCCACACCCTGCTATCTGTGTGTGTGTGTGGCACCACCATAACTCCTAGGCAACAGGCCTGCTGTCTGGGGGTTATACTAGATTCTGATCTGTCCTTCACCCCATATATCCAATCCCTTGCCCGATCCTGTCACCTGCACTTCAAGAACATCTCCAGAATCCGTCCTCTTTCTCACTGTGGAAACAGCCCAAACTCTCATTGTTGCTCTTATTCTTTCTCGTCTTGACTACTGTAACTCCCTGCTTATCGGTCTCCCCTCTCCAATCTGTCCTGAATGCAGCAGCCAGGCTTGTCTTTCTTTCCAGCCGCTACTGATGCGTCTACCCTGTGTCAGTCTCTGCAATGGCTACCTATTCATTACAGAATACAACATAAATTAATCACTCTCACCTATAAAGCTCTCCACATAGGTGCACCCCCCTACATCTCCTCCCTCATCTCTGTCTCCCACGCTACCCGGGCTCTCCGCTCTGCTACTGATCTAAGACTACACACCTCACTCATCCGAACCTCCCATGCCCGTCTACAAGATTTCGCACGTATTGCACCAGTTCTCTGGAACATGTTACCCCATGTGATCAGGCACACTCACAACCCTCGCAGTTTTAAGGGTGCTCTGAAAACCCATCATCTTAGACAAGCCTATCAAGATCCCTAATTGTTAAGCCCCAAATTCTGTCACATATTCGTCACTTCCTGCACTTTGGCACCCACAGGGACTTATCTGTATATAGATGTATGATTGGGATGGCAGGTTCATCCCCTTTTTATATATACTACCCCATATTTATGTAACATGGCTGGACCATTGTAAACCAAGCACTTGTAACCCTTTGTTTCACCCATACACCCTAATAGATTGTAAGCTCTTGCGAGCAGGGCCCTCACACCGCGTGTCTGATTTGTACGTAGCTTTTTATAATGTAATGTCTGTGCTTATTCCCTCTATATTGTAAAGTGCTGCGGAATATGTTGGCGCTATATAAATAAAGATTATTATTATTATATATACTGAAGCTCTGTGTGAAATGTTAAACTTAGCATTTTCTGTTGTCTTAATTAACCCCTTACCGCCGGAGCCAGTTTTGGCCTCTCTGACAGAGCCCCATTTTTTAAATCTGCCATGTATCACTTTATGTGAGAATAACTTTTTGACACTTTTACCTATCCATGTGATTCACAGATTTGTTTTCTTGTGACACATTGTGCTTTAAGATAGTAAGAAATTGTGTTCCAAAAAGTCCTTGTTTATTTGTGAAAAATATCAAAGTATCATGAAGAATTTACCATTTTCAAACTTTAAAAATTTCTGCGTGTAAGATATTTATTCCACTCAAAATAGTTTATAACTAGCATCTACCATATGTCTGCTGTAGGTTGGCATCATTTTTTAAATGTCTTTTTTTTTTTTAGGACATTACGGGGCTTCGAAATTTAGTAGTATTTTCCACATTTTCAAGAAAATTAGCAATATAAATTTTTTTAGGGACCAGTCCAGTTCTGAAGTGATTTTGATTGGCCTGTATGTTAGATAACCCCATAAATGACCTCATCTAAGAAACTAAACCCCTTACAGTATTCAAAACAGCATTTTGGAAGTTTATTTACCCATTAGGTGTTTCACAGGAATTAAAGCAAAGTGGAGGTGAAATTTCACTTTTTTTGCAGATTTTTAATTTGTATCCATTATTCACAAGAACACGGTAGATGTGATCAGGGAAATGCAACTTAATATAGATTCCCCAGATTCTGCCGTTTTCAGAGATATCCCATATGTGGCCCTAGTGCGCTATTTGGCTCACCCATAAGCCCCAGAATAGGAGGAGCACCTACTGGACTCTGGGGTCTCATTTTCATTACGATTTTCTTTAGGTGCCATTTCAGGTTTGTGGACACCCTACGGGGCTAATACTTAATAAACACCTCTAAAAAGACCTCATATTGGAAACTACACCCCTTTAAGGACTATATCCAGGGGTGTAATGATTATATCGACTCCACAGGTGTTTCACACATTTTTTTAGCATTAGGCTGTGAAAATGAAGAAATTCTTTTTTCTAACAATCTGCAATTTTAGCTGAAAATGCTTAATTTTTACAAAGAATCCTGGAAAAAAAGCACCCCAAATTTTGTTACGCAATTTCTTCCAAGTTCGGCAATACCCTACATGTGGGTGTAAACTGCTGTTTGGGCGTATGGCAGGACTTACAAGGGAGGGAGCGCTATTTGGAACGCAGATTTTGGTGGGGCCATGTCGCATTTGCAAAGCCCCCAAAGTACCAGAACCGGTGAGTGATGAGTTGACGTTTTTATTGGTAGCCTTATGAGGTGCATATGATGCTTTGATCACTTTTTATTAAGGTGTTTTTGTGAGGCGTTTTGAACAAAATACAGCAATGCTGGTAGTGTTTTTTTTTATTTTTACAGCAGTCACCGTGGGGTATAAAGGACAGCCTAGCTTTAATCAGCAGGTCAATATAATTACAGCGATACCCAATTTGTGTATTTTTTTTTAATGTTTTGCTGCTTTTACACAATAAAAACACTTTTATTCAAAAGGGAAAACACGTTTTTGCATCGCCATAGTCTGAGAGCCATAAGTTTGTTTTTTTTTGTTTTTTTTGTTTGTTTTCTGTGTATGGAGATGAGTAAGGGCTCGTTTTTTGCAGGATGAGTTGACATTTTTATTGGTATCATTTTTGGGGAGACAAGACTTTTTGATCCGTTTTAAATCCGTTTTTTGGAATGCAGGGTGACGAAAATACTGCAATTCTAGTAGTGTTTATTTTTATTTTTAACAGCGCTCACCTTGCAGTATCCGTGACAAGTTAGTTTTACTCTGTGGGTTGATACGATCACGGGGATACCCAATTGATATATATTTTTTTTTAAGTTGAGGCGCTTTAAAAAAAAAAAAAAAGTGTTTTTATTGTGTAAAACAATATTTATGCATCGCTGTCTTCTGATAGCCATAACTTTTTATTTTTCTTATATAGAGATGTGTAAGGACTTTTTTTCTTTTGCGGGATGAACTGACATTTTAATTGGTACAAATTTGGCGTTTATATAAGTTTTTGAGGGCTGTTTATTCCATTTTATGTGCTGCGGGATGAACGAAAATTGCAGTTCTTTGTTTTTGTTTTATTTTTAATGGGGTTCACCATGCGGGTTAATTAACATGACATGTTTATAGGGTAGGTCGTTATGCACGTGGCGATACCAAATATGTGTACTTTATTTTTTAGCTTTTGTGGGGCGCTTGGGAATAAGGGTGGTGTATGTGTTTTTTATCTTATTTTTTGTGTTTCACTTTTTTCACTTTTAACCATAGAGGATTTGTATGAGTGATCTTCAGATCACCCATATTAAAGGAAACCTGTACATAGCATTTCTGCTGTATATTGGTCTCCATGGCAACTGTCAATCACCATGCCCACAATGCATTGCGGGCATGGTGATGTCACAGACAGCTTGAGAAGTGATTTTCACTTCCCGGGCTGTATGGTAGGAGGCAGTTGCCATGAGAGCAGGCAGGAGGCGCTCACTCCTCCTGCCTGCAACTTAGCTCCGACGATCTTAATAGATCGTAATATACCGCTGATCCCATTTTGCGATCGTGCGGGGCTCGCTTGTAACCCTGCACGATCGCGAGGACATACCAATACGTCCATTTGCGGGAAAGTACTTCCTGCAAGGTCGTATCGGTACGTCCAATGTCAGAAAGGGGTTAAAAATAATTTGCAAAATGTATACTTCAGTACTATTACTAAACTTCTATTTGTTGCTAATCCTTATTATTCATCTGTTTCATCCTATAGCTAAATTATGTAGTGACTTAACTAGGTAGAAGCCATGCATAAACAGTTCCTTGCACTTACCCTTGTACTGTACATATAAATATTTGTCTTTTTATGATCACTTAAAGGGATATTCCCATCTCATTGATTAGCTTTAAACATGTAGGCAAAGGTAAAGATTACCAAACACATTGAAATGAGGCAAAATTGGAACAGCAGAGTTAGAGTAGTTCTCATCTCCTGCCTGGAGATCAGGTTTCCTAAGTTACCGACCATTTCGCTCTGTTCTAGCAGCTCTGTCTAATAGCTTGCTACTCAGTCGTTGCTTATCTTTCTATTGAGAAAAACTTATCGGGCTCTGCAGAGCACATTTATGTACAGTTACATGAAGGATAAGAATCATTCAGAGGCTAACGGTGTGTCTTAGCAGTATATAAGTTTACAACCCTAGTTATGGTGCTAAATATAAGGCCACTGTTCTCACTTATCAAGATCAAACAACAAATCCCTAAACAGGGAGAGAACAAATTAAAATATAACTTTTAATGTATATACCAATAAAAATATAGTGGCGACAAAGACCTCTAATCCAGAGGAATAGACAATTAAAACTGATACCATAGATAAAGGAACGGTTGTGATAACACTATTAATCCCTAGGTAGCTAATACTCTGCTGCCTAAACCAGGATTATCGTCCCGAAACAAAGGACGGTCCCGTCACGAACCTATCCCTTACTAGAAAAGCCCTATTAATCCCTCACAATTGAAACTCCCAACATGTTTCGATCCTCCCTAATCAATAGGATCTCCTCAGGGGATATAATATAGGGAAAGATATGTCACTAGTACAAAAAATGTATCCAGCATGCAAATGACAACAATGCTAGATCAGTTTGTACTGACACACGAAAAAGCATATCAACAAAGACAATGCAAGAGAGATTGTACTGGCACAGAAGGGCATTCAAGTCATCTCAATGAAGATAATGCAAAAGAGGTTTGTACTGACACAGGCAATTTAAAGATATGCAAGATAGCTACTTATCTGGCCTGTGTGACTTCCTCTAGTTCATTCATTAAGGAAATGACGATAATACTGAAAAAAATACAAAATATATACCAATTGAATCATTCACAGATAAACAAGAAGCTCCAAAACCTATAGATATCACAGAAAGATGTTTACCTTAGAGCCACAGTCCGTGTTAGGAATGGTGCATCCGCTCTTGCACTCTGTGTATGACAGAGTGCAAACTGTCAGCAATGCTATGCCGGGCGGAGACGCCGACAGCTGAGCCGCATCAGTTTATAAGCGCTCGTGTCCTGCGCCGGAAATGACGACCACGGCGCCAGAATATTGCACAGGCGTCGATTGGCGTCCATAGCAACCTGGTTCCCACGTTTAGATCGTGGTCAGGTATAAAATATATGCAGTCCTTCAGATACTGAGGAAGCTTATTATCAAAACAACAACAGAAAAAACAAAGAGATCGCTTGGCTTTAATTGGCAATGTCCAATGAATAGATTGGGGCTCAGTAAAAAATGGCACAGGTCAGGGTGTTGGAGACTTAGACAGAATTCTTATAGTGGAGAAAAATATACGAAAGGGAGGAGGTAGGTAAATGGCAGATAAACATGTTGGTAAATGTAGCAACTGAAATCCTGTTGCTCATTGAGGCCATTTTGTGTGAGTGTCTTGAGGGTGAAAATCCAGAATGTTTCTCTTTGAAGCTATTTCTGATCAATATTGCCTTTTCGTATGGACGGTATGATATGATCAATTCCAATCCATTTTAAACATTTGGGGTCACCATTATGTAAATTCCACACAAGACGTGACACAGCCGTGTCACGCTCATGTCGAATGTCGCCCAGATGTTCACATATGCGGTGGCGAAGCTGTCGGGACATTTTTCCGACGTATTTCTGTCTACATAGACATACAATAAGGTACACCACATTTGTGGTTTTGCAATTAATAAAGTGTTTTATGGAAAAGTTCTTATTATTCCCTATGCCAGAGAAAAATTTGGTCTTTTCCACAAAGGGGCATG
This sequence comes from Phyllomedusa bahiana, assembly GCA_025379985.1. Classification (NCBI taxonomy): domain Eukaryota; kingdom Metazoa; phylum Chordata; class Amphibia; order Anura; family Hylidae; genus Phyllomedusa; species Phyllomedusa bahiana. Next base: position 75,583 of record JAODAL010000634.1, on the reverse strand, counting down.
CCACACAGTCTAAAATTCACCCATGAAATTGCAGTGGATCATCTGCCATTCCTTGATGTATGCATCACGAAAAATACATCAGGTGAACTTGTAACAACGGTTTTTTGTAAACCCACCGCCGTGAATTCACTACTGCGGTGGGAAAGTAATCATCCCCTGCCCCTAAAAAGGGGCATCCCTCGAGGTCAATATCTGCGCCTCAGGAGAAATTGCTCCACTGAGATTGAGTTCAGGAGACAGGCTGATGACATGAGGAAACGCTTTTTGGCAAGGGGGTATCCAGACCATGTCTCACGACGGGCATTCCAAAATGCACTAAAATCTGACCGCATTGATCTTCTTACCCCTAAAATTAAAGACACAACACTACCCTTGACACGTATCATAGGGACCTTTGATAATGCGGCACCATCGGTTAAACGCATCATCCAGAGACACTGGCATGTGTTGAAGATGGATCCCGACATAAAAGATCGTGTCGGTGATTTCCCATCCATCACTTATAGAAGAGGTAGGAGCATAAGGGATCACGTATTCCAAAGCCACTTCACCGTACCACGATCTGAAACGTGGCTGTCCAAACCTCCTGGTTATTTTAGATGCTCTGACTGTGTGGCATGCCCCTTTGTGGAAAAGACCAAATTTGTCTCTGGCATAGGGAATAATAAGAACTTTTCCATAAAACACTTTATTAATTCAAAACCACAAATGTGGTGTACCTTATTGTATGTCTATGTGGACAGAAATACGTCGGAAAAACGTCCCGACAGCTTCGCCGCCGCATATGTGAACATCTGGGCGACATTCGACATGAGCGTGACATGGCTGTGTCACGTCATGTGTGGAATTTACATAATGGTGACCCCAAATGTTTAAAATGGATTGGAATTGATCATATCATACCGTCCATACGAAAAGGCAATATTGATCAGAAATTGCTTCAAAGAGAAACCTTCTGGATTTTCACCCTCAAGACACTCACACCAAATGGCCTCAATGAGCAACTGGATTTCAGTTGCTACATTTACCAACATGTTTATCTGCCATTTACCTACCTCCTCCCTTTCGTATATTTTTCTCCACTATAAGAATTCTGTCTAAGTCTCCAACACCCTGACCTGTGCCATTTTTTACTGAGCCCCAATCTATTCATTGGGACATTGCCAATTAAAGCCAAGCGATTTCTTTGTTTTTTTGTTGTTGTTTTGATAATAAGCTTCCTCAGTATCTGAAGGACTGCATATATTTTATACCTGACCACGATCTAAACGTGGGAACCAGGTTGCTATGGACGCCAATCGACGCCTGTGCAATATTCTGGCGCCGTGGTCGTCATTTCCGGCGCAGGACACGAGCGCTTATAAACTGATGCGGCTCAGCTGTCGGCGTCTCCGCCCGGCATAGCATTGCTGACAGTTTGCACTCTGTCATACACAGAGTGCAAGAGCGGATGCACCATTCCTAACACGGACTGTGGCTCTAAGGTAAACATCTTTCTGTGATATCTATAGGTTTTGGAGCTTCTTGTTTATCTGTGAATGATTCAATTGGTATATATTTTGTATTTTTTTCAGTATTATCGTCATTTCCTTAATGAATGAACTAGAGGAAGTCATACAGGCCAGATAAGTAGCTATCTTGCATATCTTTAAATTGCCTGTGTCAGTACAAACCTCTTTTGCATTATCTTCATTGAGATGTCTTGAATGCCCTTCTGTGTCAGTACAATTTTCTCTTGCATTGTCTTTGTTGATATGCTTTTTCGTGTGTCAGTACAAACTGATCTAGCATTGTTGTCATTTGCATGCTGGATACATTTTTTGTACTAGTGACATATCTTTCCTATTATTATATCCCCTGAGGAGATCCTATTGATTAGGGAGGATCGAAACATGTTGGGAGTTTTAATTGTGAGGGATTAATAGGGCTTTTCTAGTAAGGGATAGGTTCATGACGGGACCGTCCTTTGTTTCGGGACGATAATCCTGGTTTAGGCAGCAGAGTATTAGCTACCTAGGGATTAATAGTGTTATCACAACCGTTCCTTTATCTATGGTATCAGTTTTAATTGTCTATTCCTCTGGATTAGAGGTCTTTGTCGCCACTATATTTTTATTGGTATATACATTAAAAGTTATATTTTAATTTGTTATATCCCTGTTTAGGGATTTGTTGTTTGTTCAGTATGTAAGTTTCCCTCTCTCGCTGGAAGCTTTCTTTCATGACAAATACAGCTCTGCTAGCTTACATTTATAGCCAGACATCCTGTTTGGGCAGTGTTAGGCCGTGTTCACACGGCTTATTCCCGACGGATTTGTGAGCCGTATTGAGCTCACAAATCCGCCGTGAATAAGGGGCGGGGCGGGGGCGGGGCCGGAGCGCGGCGGGGGCGCCGCTCCCGGCCCCATAGACAATGCATTGTTTACGGCGCTTACGCGCCGTAAATAATGTGCATGTCAGTTTCTCCCCGCCCGGCGGATTCGCCGAGCGGGTAGGAGCGACGGAATCCACTGTTCTCTATGAGAGCAGTGGATTACCGTAATGACAGGGACGGATTGGCGCCGTACTGAAGCGCAAATCCGGCGCGGAGTGCGGCGCCAATCCGTGTCCAAATAAGCCGTGTGAACGAGGCCTTATTGTTTCTCACAACACCTCCAGTAATGTCCCTACAACATGGACAGCTAGAAATAGGAACTAGGAGAGCTAAAATGTCAATTACTGCTGTAGACCAAACCACACCCTGCTCAGGATGTGTGAGCCTGAATAGGCTGTGTAGAGTGAACAGCTAGATGGGACAACCCCTTTAAAATGCTTGTCCCAGCATTCAATATCCTATTAAATGCAGAGGTCATTACAAAATTAAGTATTTGTCCTCTTTTGTATTATCTCTCTAAAAAGCTATTATATTTACTGAATTTACGTATTGGATTCGTCTTAAGGACAAAAAAAAATCATTTTCTTAGGCTTAATTCAGATTTTCTGTGGTGTGTGTTTTTTTTTTTTGTTTTGTTTTTTTTTTTGCAAAATATGTGCTTTTTGTCCGAAGTGTGCGAATGGGCGTTAATGGGAAAGATCAGATCCCATCCTTGACTCTAGATATATGGTTTCTGCATGGAGCTGCAAATCACTTCTGTGAAACCATGCCGGGATGTCTGATGATGATGATACATGACACAAATTTATCCAAATGTACCTTTCTACTTTTATCACGCTACTTCCCTTTCCTCCATTCACACCTGTGAATTAAATCTTCTCTTAATGCTAACCGGGCCTATTCTAGCTTTCCCCATGATTACAGATATTCATATGCATTACTGACTTCACGCTGTTAACATTATTTTGCATAAACCGTGCACCTAGATGTTTTAGAACTGTGGCTTGTGAGCAGCTGAAATATTGAAACAATTTAACTTATCAGAATTTAAGGATATGTGTCAAAGCTCGTTTAGCAGAAAGGTGCTTTGTGTCTGATCGGGGTATCGCATCCTCTTCACATACAGCTTGTACGTCTGTATTAAAGGGGTTGTCTCACTATGGATCCATAGATATGTGTCACGGTCCGTGCCGCGTATCTGTCCTTCGCCGCGGCCTCTGCTGTCACCGTGTGTGTTCCTGGCACCGCTGCTTGCCCACCTGCGGTTGCTGTGCGGCTTTTCCCATGCTGGCCATGCTGCTCCTCCATCTTGGCTGCTGCCCTGACTCCTTGTTGCTCTATAAAGGGTGGCGGCGACATCTTTCACTCATTTATTCCCACAGTGTGCAGCGGGGTTGGGCTTCCTCTACCACTCCACTTCCACCTGTGGGTGTCTAAACCTGCTCCTCCCTACACTCCCTGCCTGATCCTTGTTGTGCTGTTGTTGCTGTGCGGTTTCTTATCTTGTTTGTTAGCAGTCTGGTGTGCACATGCAGTCTTGTTGGTGTCCTTATCCTCTATATTTGGTTAGTCTCTATGTTGGTCTCCTTGTGTCTTTGTCTGAGTTTTCTTGCCTTGTTCTCTGCCTGTGTTCTTGCCCTGGTCGTGCCTTGGTTCCTTGCCTGAGTTTAGCTTTAGTCTCTGCTTATGTTCTTGGTGTTGTTTCCAGTCTGTCTATGTATTGTTCCTTTGCCTTATGTTTAACCCTCCTGTTTGGCATCCGTTTTGTCCTGTTTTTGTCTGTTTGTATCTGCACATATCTAGTCTGCTTTATCTTTGTTCCTATTCTGTTAGTGCCTAGCTCTGGCACTTCTGGCCTGTTGGTCAGCTGCCACTGCTGGGGACTGCTCTGAGGTAGCACCTGGTGGTTGTTGGGGTAAGCCATCCTTACCATCTAAGGCTCTGTGAAGATGCCCGACGGCCACTTAGTTACGCCCCCTTGGAGCAAGCCCGGCAGTGGTCCAGTGGGTCCACTACCCGCTTTACCCGCTCATCCGTTACAATGTGCTATCAATGTCTGATAGGTGCGGGTCCCAGAGTTGTTACCTGCACCTATCTCTGGAACAAGCAACGAAACTTCCACGTTTTGAACAGAGAAGTGGTTGGGACTGTCCTGTTGAAATCAATGGGCCTTCCAGGTACAGTCTTTAAATAGATGTGGGTCCCAAAGTTAATCTCTTAAAGGGGTTTTGCCACCATGTAATGTTGACATGGGATCCTCCAAAATGGGTATTTAATCACTTTTCTAAATATATGTCATTAAAAAAAGTGAAAGCTCTGAGAGCTACAGCATTTCTCAATCCCCCTTAGTTACCTCAAAGCTTTCCCTAGTCATGACCCAGGAGCTGACCGGCCGGGCTTGCGTGAAACACTTCTTATCTGATGACAGGCAAAATGAATGAGCTTTTAAGGCACCGGGTAGACAGTGCAGTCTGAGGCTGTATTGAGAATCCACTGTTGTACTGTGTGAGGTAGAATTCACTTTACTTCATCCCCCAATGAAGTTCTCTCCCCCAACCTTATCTAATCAGTCAGATCACAGCTGCCCCAGCACAGGACAAGCTCAATTTACATAGTAATCAAGCCCATTGTAAATGCTCTCCATAGGAAGTTGGCACAGCAGGATACAGGGGCACCTGAAAAGAACTCTCCTTTCCCTTAATTAGCACTGAACAAATGCTAGCTCCAGCTCTCCAGCTTCAAAGACTGCAATCAATCCAATCCAGTCGGGTCGTCTCCGATATTTCATATCGATTTATAGGCGACCAGCTCATAACTGGTGCATGGTTCATATCGCATAATATGGAACTCCCAGCACGCACACACCCTATTTCCAGGTTTCCAGGACGCATGGGGACTGAGATATCCAGAACCTACAGGGTCCATAAGATAGGCGTGTCTCATATCCAGGCGTCGGGTAGCTCCAGCTGGTTCTGATGGTACCACCGGCTCGGTTCTGTGCCAAGGCCCTGTCGAGTTATAGTCCATTTTTGGGTTTGTATCAGAAACTGCCTGACCTGAGTGGGAGGAGTTCATAGACCGTCCCAGGGGTGTGTAGGGGCTGCCACGTGGGCTGTCCCCTCACAGATATAAGCCAGAGCCAGGGTTGGCTCTTCCGTTGATCCAGGAGGGGGGGCACCTAAGAGCATTTCCAGGAGCATCCATACACAGCAGCCAGGCCACATAAGCCCTCCCATGTGAGCCAGAACCAAGCAACAAAGGAAACTTGACCTATGTTAACTGCCCTCTGTCTGTAATCCATACTTGTATGTGCACCTCAGACTTTTACCTGTTATATTATCATTCTGTATATTAAATTTCCTGTCTAGTGTGCCCTTCAAGGCTAATTAAATCTATAAACTTTAATCTGAGTTAGTCTGTCTTTATCATCGGCCTCACACGCCTAATCCTCGGTCTATAGTATATAGCTACCCAAGGGTTGGTTCCTGACCCTGCTATAAGTTGGTAACGGACCGGTCTTATAACTAAACGAGAGAACTGGTGGCAGCATTGTTGGTCTCCCTGTGCCAGCGTGGGCAGGGGGTTAACCGTATCTGGCTGACCTTGTGCACCCCCTAGAGGGCGGAGCAACGTCGAGATACACCCCAAGTCAGGCTGTCGTCCCTCCAGTGGGCCGGCGGGCTAGGCTGTTTTCGTCACATACTGTTTATTATTTCACTTAAGTTTTGAGACGCTCCCTTGGATTCCTCACTCACCCCCTCCCTCTCAGCCCTGCAGCTTCATGACTCAATGTGATTTGTTGACATTCTACCTGTGCTAAGGAGAGAGGTAAGAAACTTTCGTCTTGGCAAATCCCCTTTAACTGTGGAAGCAACAAGTACATGATGTTACTGACTGTAACATTGTCTTGTGAAACAAATTGCTTTTTCAAGGTTGCCACCAAGAAATTAAAATTGGGCAGTTTTTCACACGGCAGAATTTTGGTCAGTGTTTTGCTGCAATAGTTGCAAAAACCAGGAGTGGGTCCTAGGCATGGAAGTGATACCAATCTTTTCAGACTACGTTTACTCTGTATAGGTTCCACTCCTGACTTTGTCTTACAAATACTGATTCGGTGTACTCCTGTGTGACCTAAAGAAGGTTTTACATTTCCCCTATTTTCTTTGGCTTAGTCTGAACTTCCATGTAACTTTGACTTGAGAATAACACATAAATTGCTATCGACACTGTACAGTACACCATGAAAACTAGAGTAGTGTAAATAGGGTCACGCACACCATAGGTAGTTGGTGCTCGAGTGGAAAGGTCTTGGAAGACCATATATAATCTAGACCAAAAACTTCTATAATCTCACAGCTGTAGTGTGTACTCATACTTCACACATATCTGCTAGTCTGTATAAAATACACGTTTTTTTACTTGCTTTTACTCATTGGTGTGCTGTGGATTATCTGTGTAAACTAGAGCAAATGTGAGTATGTTGGTGTTTATTAGATCGCAGATGCGTGTATGTGGGCAAGCCACATGCTCCTACGGAACACATGGGGAACAATATTTATTCATTACCAAGAATTGGGAGTAACAACCTGAATGTGATCACATTCTGACTGGTTAAATGTTTGGATTCCTATATTAGTAATTTATACAAGATAGAATAAAATGATGATACATCTGTCCAGGAAACTAGATATTGGATCTCAGAGGAACAATCGGGAGTAATCTTGGCATGTTGCTGTAATATCATAAATAAATGTGTTAATTTTGGAGTGCATTGCGGGCTTTCAGAATACCACATCTGCAAAATAAGTGCTGCAGCAGGACATCTTACACTAATTGGACCTGCCATTTGCCAAGACGTCTTTCTATTAAGTGTACGTGCAGATGCATGGATGACATGGTATTGGAGTTAGAGCTGAAAAATGGTGTTTTTAATGTCTCTGCTTTCCTGCATACAGATGGCACATGTTGATGATGCATTTGTAGCGCAGCTTTACTTATGCTATGTGGAATAGGTATAGATCAAGATCGGGAATCCTAAATAGCCGACCCCAGGGCCAAATGCGTTTTGAGGCGTATCGCTGTTGTAGGGCAACGAGTTGTGGGCTTCTGGGGGATGATCTGGGGCTCCCTCTCCTAATGGCCATGTCCAGATTTACTCGGGATCTGGGTTTTTAAACCCCCCCAAAAGGCGTATGAATAGTGACCCGGCGTAAGATTTCCAGGCCCCTCTGTCCTTCATGGGGCATTGCTGAGGCTGCCTGTGGGTCCTTCTGTCTGGGATCTGGGCTTGCCAGGCCATCCCCAAGGCGGCGTAATTCAAGCTTTTGGGGCCCTATGCAAAAAGTGAAAGGGGGCCCCCCAGTTACCATGTGCCATTTACAATACTGGGTCTTTTATGGGCTGAATGGCTTTTGGATCCCCTCAGCTCGGGCCCGGGGTAGCAATGCTATCGCGAAACCCCCTATGCTACCCCCCTGCCCGAAGGCGTGCTTCGGTTGAGGGACGTTGGCATAATTCATTGCGTTTAGTCTTACTGCAATGTATTTTAATGGCGATTAAATGTCGTTCAGTCTCTTTGGCCCAAATAAAGAAAAGAAAAATAAAAGGGAAAATACCCCGGCAAAATGTTTGTTTTTTTATAATTTTAAAAGAAATTTTTCCTTAACTTTAATTTTTTTTTTCATATGCGGCTATTAAACCGGTGTTTTTAGAACCTGATTAGAACCCTGATTTTTCAAATAGGCATCAAAACATAACAGGGTAAAGATCTTTCTTGACGTTGTAATGTTATGGTATGTTCACTGCATTTTTTCACGCTTATTCTGGGGCACATTTTGCATCAGTAACACCCCAAAATAAACACCCAAGATGACTGTAGAACACTTCCCCTAACGCCATATAAAATTTTAAGCACGTGTTTTTTATAAGTACTTTTTTGGTGCTACTGTCTGTGCCCCGCAAAGAAAGGCATGTCAATTTTTTGTGGTTTAAATTTTCAAAGACAAAAACGTTTGACCGAAATTTTTCTGGGATTAAACGTTCTTTCCTTTTGAAATTCCGCGCCCCAACAGTATTCTGTAAATTTCCCCCTTACATCAAAGTTGGCCAAACCCAATAATTTCAGCAGAATTGTCAACAATCTTATTATATAAAGGGCGATCAAAAACCACCTTAAGGCGATGTCCAAAAAGAAGAATTGGGCATGATTTTTTTAAAATTGGGCCAAATTTTTTATTGCTGTATGAGATAAGCCCCTGTTTCACCCCTTCCTCCCCTTTTCTTTTAATTAAGCACCATTTGCTGCTGTGACCTATTACCACTGTTACCCAAAGTTTTTCAGACCAAGGTACCCTTAACCAGCTTGAGACACCACTACTGATCATTAACCCCTTAAGGACCCAGCCTGTTTTGACCTTCCTGAAAACAGCCCTTTTTTTAAAAATCTGGCATTTTTCCCAATTTTTGTGAGAAAAAACCTTTTTGACATTTTTAAAAAAATTCATGTGATTCATAGACTTTTTTTCTCTTTAAAACCTTTTGTGTTTTAAAATTTAGAAAAAATTTTTTTAAACCATCCCTTTCCTTGTTTGTTTGTAAAAATTTATAAAAAATTTATAAAAAATTTGGGGAAAAATTTGCGTTTTTTGAAAGTTGAAAATTTTTTGCGTGCAAGACAGATAATTATTCCCAAAAAAATTTTTTTAAAACTAGCTTCTACCAAAGGGCCCCACAAAAGGGTTGGAAATCTTTTTTTTAATGTCTTTTTTTTTTTTTTTTTTTTTTACATTAGAGGGCTTGGGAAAATTTATTTAGCAATTTCTCACTTTTTCAAAAAAATTTTGCAATATACTTTTTTTTAAGGGACCACTCCATTTCTGCCCTGGTTTTTGAGGGCCTCCCTTTTAATACCCCCATAAGTGTTTCCATCTGGGGAAACTAGCCCCCCTTAAACCCCTTTTTACAAAAAATTTTGGGAATTTGAAAACCCCTTCAGAAAATTTCACAGAATTAAAGCAAAGTGGAGGTGAAATTTCAGTTTTTCATTTTTTTGCAGATTTTCAATTTTACCCTTTTTTCACGGGAATCCCGGTAAATGTAAACCGGGTAAATGCAACTTAATATCAATTCCCCCAGGTTTTTCCGTTTATAAAGAGATATATATGGGGCCCTAGTGAAAGTATTTGGCTCACCCTTTAACCCCAGAATGGGGAGGGGCACCTATATGCCGGGGGGTCTCTTTTTCAAAAACAAATTTTTTTTTTGGCCCCTTTTTCAGGTTTGGGGACCCCCTAAGGTGCTAAAATTTAATAAACCCCCCAAAATTAGCCCCGTTTATTGGAAATACCCCCCTTTAAAGGGAATATACCGGGGGTGCATTGAGTATATAGCCCCCAAACAGGTGATTCAAAAATTTTTTTTTTTCCCAATCTGAAATTTTTAAATTTTAAAAAATGTTTCTTTTTATACAAAAAATTTCCGGAAAAAAAAACCCCAAAAACTTTTTTAAAAAGCAATTTTTTTCCCCAATTTTCGACAATCCCTAGGTGGGTAAACTTTTTTGGGCCCATGGAAAGGGCGTATAAGGGGGAGCGCTTTTTGGTTTTTGGAACGCAAAATTTTGGGGGGCCATGTAGAAATTTCAAACCCCCCAAAGTTCAGAAAGGGGCCCAAAAAACCTTTTCCAGAAGTTCCCCCCTTTTTGGAAATTCAAAAAATCCCCCATAAGGGATCTAAATCTAGGGGTTTTTTTACTGTAAAATTTTTGGGATGCACAGGTGTTCCATATTTTTTTTTTAGCTTTGGGGCAATGAAAATGGGGGGGGAAAACGCATTTGGGTCCATTTTTTTTTTGAGTTTAATTTTACACATTCGCCGTGCAGTGTAAATGATGTGAAAAACTTTTCTATGGGGGTCGGTACAATTACAATTATATAGATTTTTATAGTTTTTTTTTTGTTTTTATTACTTTTAACAGTAGAAATAGGGCCTTTTAAAAAAAATGGTTTTTATGTTGTTTCCCATTTGACAGCCCCTAACTTTTTTCATTTTGCTGTTTGCCGAGTGTGTATGGGGTTGGGTTTTTTTCGGGGTGGTTGAAGTTTTTATTGGGCCCTTATTTGGGGGGGGATATTTATGCTAAGTTCACTTTTTAAAAAGGTTTTTCTGAGATGTTTTGAAAAAAAATACAGCAATCTTGGGAGGTTTTTTATTTTTATTTTTTAGGCGGTCACTGTAAAGGTATTAAAAAGACTTTTGGGAGCTTTTTTCCGCAGGGCAATTCCCATTAAAACCGATAACCAATTTGTATATTTTTTATGTTTTACTGTTTTTACAATTTTAAAACCCCTTTTATTCAACCAGGAAAAAAACATTTTTGCATCGCCCAAAAGTCTGAGAGCCTAACTTTAAATTTTTTTTGGGGGTTGGAGCTGTGTAGGGACATGTTTTTTTTTCGAGTTTATTGACGTTTTTATTAGTATCATTTTTGGGGGGAAAGGCTTTTTTATCGCTTTTAAAACCAAATTTTTTTTGGCCCAATGAAGAAAATACTGCAATCCTAGTTTGTGTTTTTTATTTTTAACAGGGCTTTTAAACCCTTTCCCCGTATCCCCTGATAAGTTAGCTTTACTCTTTGGGTCGCTTCGATTATGGCGAAACCTATTTTTTTATTTTTTTTTGTTAAGCACTTTTTAAAAAAAAAAAAGAAAAGTGTTTTTGAGTGTTTTTAAAAAAATATTTATGCATCGCTATCTTCCCGAGGGTATAAATTTTTTATTTTTTGGATAAAAGAGCTTTATTAAAAGGCTTTTTTTTTGCGGGAAAACTGAGGGTTTTTAAAGGGGACAAATTTTTCCGTTTCTAGGGTTTTTTATCGCTTTTTTTTTCCATTTTTGTGTGCGGGGGTGAACAATAATCTTAAAATTTTGTAAATTTTTTTTTTTTTTTTTAAAAGGCGTTTACCGTACGGGTTAATTAACATGACCCGATTTATAGGGCAGGTGTTACGCCGCGTGATACCCAAAAATGGGTACTTTATTTATTTTTGATCTTTTTGGGGCATTGGCGTTTTGGAAAAGGGGGGAAAAGGGGGGTTTTACGTGTTTTTCTTTTATTTTTTTGGGGTTTTGTTTTTTGTTTACTTTTTTTAAAATTTTTTTAATTTTTTTCCCCTTTTTCACATTTTTATTTTTCTTTTCCCCCCTTGGGGATTTTTAATGAGAAAATCTTTAGATCTTCATTCAATAGGAATCAGTGCCCTTTGCTGTTTCTTTTGGGCTGGGGTTTCCCCATGACAACTGTAGTCACGATGCCAGGCCGACGCTGGCGGGATTCAGCCGGGAAAAAACAACCCGACACCCCCCGCCGATCGCGCGAACTCTGCTTTTGAGTTCGCGCGATTTCCCCAAAGGGGTAAAGAAAAGTCCAGGGCGTGAACCCCCAAACGGGCCCGGACTAAGGATCCTTTTTAAGGTTTGTTAAGGGTTAAAAAAAGGGGTTTTGGGCCCGGACAGGAGTTACTTACCCCCTTATCACACAAATAAGAATAAAAAAATCACCTTGTCCCTGCAGGGGGGAGAAGGGGGGGGTGAGCAAGGGGGTAGGAAAAGGGAGCGTCTCAAAAAAAAACTCAAAAAATTAATTACAAACAGTGGATTTTCTATACAGCAGACACAAGGGTCATTCACTGGGACTTTCTCCCCCGTCCCCTTTGGGAAACTCATTTATTTTCCCTGTTTATCAATAAGAAGTGTTTCACGCAAGCGTGGCCAAAATCAGCTCTCCTTGTCCCGGGCTAATGCAAATTTCCCGGTAACTAAAGGGGGGAAAAAGAAATGCTGTAGCTCTCAGAGGGTTCCCTTTTTGTAATCACACATATTTAAAAATTTAATTTTGTACCTATTTTTGGAGGATCCCACGTGGCAAAACCCCTTTAATCTTTTCTTTTTACGGACAAGTCCACATACTATGAGGGTTGTGTCATACATAGTAATGTCACTTTTCCTGCCCCTTTTATTGAACCCCCCTCCCATTTAGTTTTGTCCCAAAATAAAATAAGAGAAAAACAAAAAACAGTATCTTAAATTTTTAGCTTTGTTTTTCAGGGCTTAATATAAATGTACTTGGCAAACTGAATGATGTGTATAACAACGTTTTTTCAAAAAAAATTTTCATCCCTGTAACTTTCTGGGAAATGTTTCAATTTTTTTAAAAAGTTTTTTTTAATTTTTTCCATCATTTCGCTTGCCCCCTGTTAATCATTGCCAATTTTTAAAAAATAAAAAAAGAAGATTCTAGACGGGGCGCGCTTGCGCGCCCGACAAATTTGCATGGACCCCCCATTTTTCCGGTATCCCACGCCCCCTTAAAAAACCACACCCCACTCCACCTAACTGCCCAACGGCTTTGGAAAAACCCGGTAGTGCCCTTATAGCCAGGGAGTAACCCCCAATAAGAGGGTTTTCCCCCCACAGGCAGGTAGATGCCCCTTGTAGCCCAATGATGCCCCTCTGAGCCCGGGAGTGCCCCCTTTTTTAGCCCGGTAGTGCCCCCTGTTGCCGGTAGGTTTCCCCCCCCTTTTTTAGCCCGGGGTCCCCTCTGTTGCCGCTAGTGCCCCTCTGATCCCGGTTGCCCCCTTGATGCCAGGAGTCCCCTCTGTTTGCCAGGGAGTTCCCCATTGTTGCCAGGTAGATGTCCCCATTGTTGCCGTAGTGCCCCCTCTGGCCACTAGTGCCCCCTCTTTGCCCGCTTGCCCCCCTGTTGCCAGGTATTGTCACCATTGTTCGCCAGGTAGTGCCCCCATTGTTGCCAGGAGGTGCCCCCCTTTTTGCCAGGTAGGTGCCCCTTTTTTTGCCAGGAGGTGCCCCCATTTTTTGCCAGGAGGGGCCCCTTGTTTGCCAGGGGGTGCCCCCATTGTTTGCCAGGTAGTGCCCCCCCTTGTTGCAAGTAAATTCCCTCTGTTTCCCGGGAATGTCCCCCCTGTTGCAGGTAGTGTCCCCTCGTTGCCAGGTAAGCCCCCCCCTGTTGCCAGGTAATGTCCCCCCTTTGCCAGGTGATGCCCCTCTGTTGCCAGGTAATTCCCCGTTGGCGGAAAAGGGCCCCCCCGTTGGCAGGAAGAGCCCCCATTGTTGCCAGGCAGAGCCCCCCCCTATAGCTAATAAAAATAAAATAATAAAATCCACTTACCTCACCAGGCTCCTGCAGCACGGCCGCTCCGGACGATCTCCTCAGCGGCGCAGGGGGAAGTGAGAGCAGCCGCGCGTCACTCCCCTGCAGCCGCGCGTCACTTCCCCTGCGCCGCTGACCTGTATGTGCGGCGCTCACCCCGGCGCCGGACATACAGGGGGAGGAGGCAGGAGGGAGTGATCCCTCCTGCCTCCTCCCAGCACAGCGAGACTCCGGGCGGGTGAAGCGGGCGCAGCGGCAGCTTCATCCGCCTGTAGGAGCGGCCCGGCGGCGCCAGAGTAGCGCACTAGCGCTACTCTTGCGCCGCGGCCATTTTAAAGGACCCCCGCCGCCAGCTGGCGGCGGGAGGAATGCCAACTCCCCCGGGAGGGCGGGAGGGGACCCCAAATAGTGGGACCCCCCCGCCAAAAACGGGAGAGTTGGCATGTATGCTGTTAATAGTACTCAAAAGTTTTTCAGACCAAGGTACTCTAAACCAGATTGAGACACCACTACTAAACTTCAACTGATTCTTTGTACGAACAAGCCTACATACCACAGTAGATGTTTCATCCATAGGGATGTCTCTTTACTTCCCTAGACCAAGGTACTCTAAACCAGCTTGAGACACCACTGCTGAACTTCAACTGTTTATTTGTACGAACAAGCCTACATACCACAGTAGATGTTTCATCAATAGGGATGTCGCTTTAATTCCCCAGATCCATACCATACCATAAACCAGCTTGAGACACCACTACTGAACTTCAACCGTCTCTTTGTACGGACAAGCCCACACACCACAATAGTTGTTTCGTCTATAGGGATGTCTCTTTACTTCCCTAGACCAAGGTACTCTAAACCAGCTTGAGACACCACTGCTGAACTTCAACTGTTTATTTGTACGAACAAGCCTACTTACCACAGTAGATGTTTCATCAATAGGGATGTCGCTTTAATTCCCCAGATCCATACCATACCATAAACCAGCTTGAGACACCACTACTGAACTTCAACCGTCTCTTTGTACGGACAAGCCCACATACCACAATAGTTGTTTCGTCTATAGGGATGTCTCTTTACTTCCCCAGACCAAGGTACTCAAAACCAGCTTGAGACACCACTACTGAACTTCAACTGTGTTTTTTAACGAACAATCATAAGGCATTATGGGAAAGGAGCTGAGAAGCTCAAGCGCACTCTATTGGATGTAATAAATCCTCAATTTGCTTTTGACCCACTGAGCCTTGAGAAAGCAAAAGGGATATTAGCCAAGCTAGTATCACTCATCTGCATACAGCTGTATCGGGGGGTTTTGCCCCTCATCAGTGCAGAGCAGAGCGATGCTGGCTGGGTGGGAGGCAATGAGTGGCTCAGAAAGGGGAACATCTCTCCTTGGGGAGAGCACCGTACTGTGTGTAGAGTCTTCAATACCCTTTTTGCCCTCTACTAAGCATCTGCATATCACAAGCCATTATGGGAAAGGAGCTGAGAAGCTCAAGCGCTCTCTAATGGATGTCACAAATCCTCAATTTGCTTTTGAGTCTTGAGAAAGCAAAAGGGATATTAGCCAAGCCAGTATCACTCATCTGCATACAGCGCGGTTTCAAGGTTTTGCCCCTCATCAGAGCAGAGCAATACTGGCTTGCTGGGTGGGCGGACACGGACAAGTCAACATACTAGGATGGTTGTGTCATCCATAGTAATGTCACTTTACCTGCCCTTTGCATTAGCACTCTCCTCATACAGCTATGTCAATATAAAAGTAAAAAAGTTATGGCTGAGTGTAGGGATGCAAAAAAAAAAAAAACTTTAGCTTTGTTATGCAGGGGTTAATATAAATGCACACCGTAAAGTGAATAAAAATGCTCTGTCTAAACCTCTTCAGCGCCTCTCCTCTTTTGAAAAAAATCTGTTCACTATTTTTGAAATGTTTGTTTTAATATTTTGGCCATTTGAGATCTCTATTTGGTAAATGACATTTCCGACATTTTTTTGCTTCGTCTTAAAGATCCTTCTGGAGGAAATGAAATGAAGACGAATACATTACAAATGAGAATCAAGCCGCTGTTGCAAAGATCTAAATTGATATTCACTGAATCAAAAAGAATTCAAACCAGATGTCACTTTGATTAAGGCCATGCATGACTTAAAGGTCTAGAGACTCCTCGGGCTTCTTGTGTACTCACCGTATCTCTTCTGCTCTGCTATTTGCTTGAAAGGCAGAATGTATTTGTACTGTAATGGCTCACACCAATCTGTTTAATAGATGTTTTTAATACTATAATAGTTTTCAGGCACACTTTTATTTGGTTTCTTGAGTGTATTTAATATGGGCACCAAGTACTCCTATAATTCTCTGCAAAACCAATTGGTTAGAACCTGTTTGACACATAAGGGTCTTTCTCTTTAAAGGGGATGTACCGCTTCCTGAGTTCGGCTGATTCATACTGCTCTCAGCTTCTCAACTCTAGAAATGCAGGGGCGTTTCTTCCCCTCCCAGCAGGGTGACATCATCCCCCCCCTTACCTGTTCATGCTGGCTCCCGAGACCCCCCCCCCTCTCTGAGTCCACATGTGACTGTGTCTCTTCCTATCAGTCTTATTTTGTAAGAGCTGTATACATACCACAGGCTGCATTCAATCTAGACTGAGCACTGATCTCTCCTCTCACAGCTGGAGATGTGTTACAGTTGAATCCAGCTCTTTAAATGGCACAGATCTCGCTTCTATGCAGGAGAGTTAGGCACCGGGACAAAACTGTTATGTTTTCTCATTGTAGAATCTGCTGCAGTCTGTTTCTGCTGGGTGTGGAGAGAGAAAATGCTACGGCCCCTAACTCTGAGTCAGGCAGGGATCGACACAAATTGTGCTGTTTCCTGATTGTGTAAGCCCTTCAGTATAATTCTGTTTCTTCTGGCTGAGTGCAGAGTGAAAATGTGCCGGTCCCTTACTCTGAGTGAGAAACACAGGAATGCTCGCTCCCGTGAATACGACCGGGGGCTGTACAGAATGTAAATGAGCTCTCAGCTAGTGAAATGCAAGGATGAGGGATCCGACCAGCACTGGATATTAGTGTAAACAAAAACACAAGATAAGGAATACTGTGAATACAAGACAGCTTTGCTAATGACATCCAATTGCAAAGTTGCTTGTTTTCACTGTCCCCTTATTCTGAAGACCATTTAATGAAATGATACAACCACTTTAAGGCTGGCTTTACAGATTGCAGCAATGTACCACGCATTTTATAGTGATTGGCCAGAGTTTTACGATCTGTTTACTGGTCGTGCAGCACAATCCTGCACAGTGTGAACCTAGCCTTAAATAATGCCCATTTCTCATGGTGTTTTTCAGTGTGTAGGTTTCCTTCTTTTTTATTGGCTTAGAAAGCTGCGGTGAGATATTGCATAGAAGTTTATGATAAAATCTAAAACATACCGTATATACTCGAGTATAAGCCGACCCGAGTCTAAGCCGAGACACCTACTTTTGCCCCAAAAAACGGGAGAACTTATTGACTCAAGTATAAGCCTAGGGTAGAAAATGCAGCGGCTACTGGTAAATTTTAAAAATAAAAATGGATACCAATAAAATTACATAGGCAGTTTAATGTCCTCCATAGGCAATTATAGGCGGATATATGGCCCTAAATGCAGGTATATGGCCCCATAGGCATGTAATAGGCAGTTATATGTCCCCCATAAGCAGATTATAGGCAGGTATTTGGCCCCATACGCAGGTAATAGGGAGGTATATGGCCCCATAGACAGGTAATAGGCTGGTATATGGCCCCATAGGCAGGTATAGGGCCGGCTGTAGGCAGGTATAGGGCCGGCTGTAGGCAGGTATAGGGCCGGTATAGGGCCGGCTGTAGGCAGGTATAGGGCCGGCTGTAGGCAGGTATAGGGCAGGTATAGGGCTGGCTGTAGGGCAGGTATAGGCATCTGTAGGCAGGTGTAGGGCAGGTATGGGGCCAGCTGTAGGCAGGTGTAGGGCAGGTATAGGGCCAGCTGTAGGCAGGTGTAGGGCAGGTATAGGGCCAGCTGTAGGCAGATATAGGGCAGGTATAGGCAGCTGTAGGCAGGCATAGGAAGTTTAAAAAAATCAAAAACAATCACTTACCTGGTTCCCCGCTGCTCCATCTCCCTCGCCGCTCCGCCTCCTCGCTGCTCCGGCCTCCCGCGCGATTCCTGCATCTTCTCGGCACAGGCGGGTGACGTCATCAGGCCGCGCACGCAGCGTGATGACACACCTGCCTGGGCCGGAAACTGCGGGCGGCCGCAGACTCCCGGAGTCCACTGCGGAGCACGGAGCGCTCGCTCTGTGCCCCGCAGTGGTATCCCTTCACGTGTATGTGCTCCGGAGGAGTCGCATGTAGGTGAAGGGACCGCGGACAGTGCCCGGGCCAGCGCAGCACCCGGACACTGTGCGCTGTAGTCGGCGTTCAGTTATATGCGCTCCCTGAGGAGTCGCATATAACTGAAGCGTCCCTGTCGGCGCACGGGCCATCGCAGCGCCCGAGCGCCGACAGTGACTCGAGTATAAGCCGAGGTAGAGTTTTTCAGCTCATTTTTTGGGCTGAAAAACTCGTCTTATACTCGAGTATATACGGTACGCTGTAAACCTACAAAATGTTATGCTTTGTTCCACTTTTTTGTTTTTGTCGGAGCCTCTTTTGTTCAGAATGCAACATGCTGCTGTTATTTCACATAGGTTTCGCTTTAAGACCCGATAGCTGCCAAGAGAAACGCTAATATAAACTGACACTCAATTAAAAAACATCACAAAAATGCTATAAAATGTATCTCCCACCTTTTTAAAGTAACATTATGCTGTGGCGTTTCTAATTTGAAAAAAAAAAAAGAAAACGAGAGAAGTGCATTAAAAAGCTAATAATTTACTGATTGAAGATGTAGGAGGAACCTAGGATTCGAACAGGAAAGACAGACAGTGAACCCTTGTGCTAAGCCCCCCCCTGACCTGAACCTAGGTGGTTGGCGACAACTGGATGACAACCCCTACAAAGGGTAAGGTGGAATACAGAACAAAGACCAAAGAGACAAACACAATATAGAGAGGTCAGGGGAAAATGGGTCAGAACCAGAGAAAGCAGAAAAAAAGGTACGAATCATAGCTAAAAGTGCAGTCTGTTGGTTATACTTAGAATATTTGATTGCTTAAAGGGGTTGTCTCTCTACAAAGAATAGCTTTCAAATTGTAGGGAACACAAAATGAAGACATTTTCCAAATATATTGCTTTGTTCATCTGTTTTTGTTAAGGAGATACAAGTGAATTAATCACCTCCCTGGCTATTTCAGTTCCCTCTGTAACCAACCTGTAAACATCTCTCCCTCCTGCTGTTTGTTCTATGTGATAGCAGTGAATGACATCATCACACAGGTCATGGCAGCATCTGTGCTGCTGGGCAGTAAAAAGCTTGATTTATCTAAAGTAAACAGCTCTAATTAGGGCTTTTGTTTCAGGGATCAGATAAAAAGTCCTGCTTGTAGTTTCCAAGAAGCTTCTGAGCTAATCTGAATTAATTAGCAACTGAAAGCACAGCATTGAATACACCACAGAGCTGTATGCAAATTAGAGTCAGTCTGAACCAGGAAGTGACAGAGTATTTCATTCATGCATCCTATGAAACTCTGTAGGGAGACAACTCCTTTAATTACCCTTATTGAACTCTTCTACTATAAACATATTTAATAAAATAAGCAACACGGATTATTCAAGTACTTTGGAGAGTTTTTATATAACCAAAAAGATCATATGTCATAATGATGGGGACAGTAAAAATAAGCACTTTTGCAATTGGTTTGCATTACCTAAATCATTTAGTATAGCATATATATGCTAAACTCTGTGCTCTAGACCTAAGACTGCAGCATGAGGTCAGGCCATGCCGCCTGTGCTGTGATTGACTGCCTGACTGTGCTTGCTCCCCTCTGAGCTGTATAAATTGAAAGTGAAACTAGGTGCCTCAGCTTTCTACACTGACTGTGTCTGTATAATAACGGCTCTGAGCTCCTCTATGCTCATGTTCCAGCCCTATGTGAAGGATCTGGGCAATTACTGAGTCTCTAGCTGCTAGATTCACTCCTCCCCCACCGCGCCCCCATGTAACACAGCCTTATAGAGTCTGTTCCCCTCTACCTCTTGTCTGATAACAAAGGGGGGAGCAGGGTGCATTCCTCACATTTGTTTCATCAGTTCAGGCTGTATGTATAACTGCTTACACCAATGCAGGTGTACTGGATGCAAGGAGCTTGTGCAGCCTGGGAGGGAGGTGACAGCTCTGCAGACAGGAGAACCACTGCAGGAGGTCTGAAGAGCTGGGACATCCTCTTCCTTCCACTGCTCACACAGAATGATGATGTCACCAGTCTTTAGTGAGGGGAAAACCGCCTACAGGGAGGAGATACCCACCCATGGATTTAAAGCTCTAAGTAATTGCAGCTGGGACCAAGAGTCTGGCATTGGTAGAGGATCAAATGTTTGAAGAACATCTAGAAAACACTATAAAAAGTTCACTTGATAATTTTTTATGTGGCACTACAGGTCTCAGAGGGTATATTAGTCTCTATTTGTCACCTTTTGATAACACCGTTTTCAATACTGCACTACAAAACTATGACAAATCATTGTAAAACCTCTTATGCACTTTCGGGTGCACTTTGGATGTGGCTTCTACCACATTGTGTGAATATACCTTAAAGGTCAGGCTGTGGGTGGGGTTATAGCAGTGATTGGCATATCCGCTCTGCTATTCCTGTTATAGTGACATGAATGCTGGAGATTTAGAAACTGTAGTGCACAAGGCTACAGAGCTCTAAAGGTTACAACTTGTGTGTGTGTGTGTGTGTGTATATATATATATAATATTTATATAATTTTATATTATAATATATATATATATATATACTTTTGAGTACTTACAAAATTAGTGTCGTGTTCAATACTTATTTCACCCGCTATCTAAAAATAAATAAATAAATAAATACTCGAGTATAACCCAGTTTTTTTGCACAAAAAAATGTGTGAAAATCCCCCTCGGGTTTTTCGAGTCACTGTCGGGACTCAGGCGCTGTGATGGCCCCTGGCTGACAGGGAGTTTGTTTTTACGGCTCCTCAGGGGGCGCACATAACTGAAACCCGAGTCAGGACAGCGTCCGGGCGCGCGGTGGCCTGCGCTGTCAGGATCTCTTCCCTGCAGCGTTTTTTGCCCGGGGGCATGCAGGAGAAGGATCCACTGTGGAGCAGAGAGCGAGCGCTCCCCGCTACAGGGACTCCGGGGGGCCGCAGTCTCGCGGCTGTCTGGGTTTCCGGGACGGGAGGGGGTCATCCCCTGCATGCGCGGCCTGATACATCACCCGCCTGTGCCCAGAAACCGAGGAGCGGGGGCCCGGGGGGGGGCGGGCAGCGAGGAGGCAGCGGCGAGGGAGGCGGACAGCTGGGATTGAGGGAAGTGGGGTTTTTTTTGTTTTAAAACCCCTTTATACCTGCCTATAGTCGCCATACCTGTAGGGGGACTATACCTGCCCTTCCTGCCCATACCGCTAGGGGGGGCTATAGCCGCCTGTACCCCGCCCATACCTGCTAGGGGGCCTATACCTGCCTACCTGCCTATGCCTGCATATACCTGCTAAGGGGACCTTAACGGCCTATACCCTCCTATACCCGCTGGGGACCTATACTGCCTATAGCCCGCCCATGGGGACTATACCTGCCTATAACCCGCCTATGGGAGCAATTACTGCCTATAGTCTGCCTAGGGGGAGATATAGCTGCCTATACCAGCCTATGGGGGACATTAAACTGCCTATACATGCCTATAACCTGCCTATGAGGGACATTAAACTGCCTATATCTGCCTATGGGGGGGCATTAAACTGCCTATACCTGCCTATGGGGGACATTAAACTGCCTATGTAATTTTATTGGTATCTATTTTTATTTTTAAAATTCACCAGTAGCCGCTGTGTTTTCCACCCTAGGCTTATACTCGAGTCAATAAGCTTTCCCGGTTTTTGTGGCAAAAGTAGGTGCCTCGGCTTATACTCGGGTCGGCTATATACGGTATATATATATATAATATATATACCGTATATACTCGAGTATAAGCCGAGTTTTTCAGCACAAAATAATGTGTGAAAAAAACCCTCCCTCGGCTTATACTCAGAGTCACTGTCGGCACTCAGGCGCTGCGATGGCCCCGAGTGCTGACAGGGACGCTTCAGTTATATGCGGCTCCTCACGGAGCGCATATAACTTGGAGGCCGAGCACGGCTGACAGTGTCCAGGCGCTGCGCTGGCCGGGCACTGTCCGTCATCTCTTCCCCTGCATGCGACTCCTCCGGAAGCGCACACACAGGAGAAGAGATACCACTGCGGGGCACAGAGCGAGCGCTCCGTGCTCCGCAGTGGACTCCGGGCGGGCCGCAAACTCTCCGGAGCGGCCGCGGCTGTCCGGAGCTCCCCAGCACAGGCAGCGTGCATGTCATCACGCTGCGTGCGCGGCCTGATGACGTCACCCGCCTGTGCCGGGAAGACAGGATAGCGCGCGGGAGGCCGGAGCAGCGAGGAGGCGGAACGGCGAGGGAGACGGAGCAGCGGGGAGCCAGGTAAGTGATTTTTTTTTTTGTTTTAAAACGTTGCCTACACCTGCCTATACCTGTCTAGTACTGCCTATTGCTGCCTAGTACTGCCTTTAGCCTACCTATACCTGCCTAGTACTACCTATACCTGCCTAGTACTACCTATACCTGCCTAGTACTGCCTATTGCTGCCTAGTACTGCCTATAGCCTACCTATATCTGCCTAGTACTACCTATACCTGCCTAGTACTACCTATACCTGCCTAGTACTGCCTATAAGCCTACCTATACCTGCCTAGTACTGCCTATACCTGCCTAGTACTGCCTATAAGCCTACCTATACCTGCCTAGTACTACCTATACCTGCCTAGTACTGCCTATAAGCCTACCTATACCTGCCTAGTACTACCTATAGCCTACCTATACCTGCCTAGTACTATGGGGGACATATAGCTGCCTATACCAGCCTATGGGGGACATTAAACTGCCTATATCTGCTTATGGGGGACATTAAACTGCCTATGGGGGACATTAAACTGCCTATACTTGCCTATGTAATTTTATTGGTATCTATTTTTATTTTTAAAATTCACCAGTAGCCGCTGCGTTTTCCACCCTAGGCTTATACTCGAGTCAATAAGCTTTCCCGTTTTTTTTGTGGCAAAAGTAGGTGCCTCGGCTTATACTCGGGTCGGCTTATACTCGAGTATATATATATATATATATATATATATATATATATATATATATATATATACACACACACACTACTTGCATTGGATCTATTATTAAAGGGGTTGTCTCACTACAAGGATTGCTTTTTACTTAAGGATCTTGCAAAAACAAGTCACTTTGCAATATATGTCCATTAACAGTGTCCTAACTATTTTGAGATATCCCCTCTTGTATGGGCTGCATCGGCTCCTCGGGTTGCTATAGCTACAGACCTGTTTGATATCTCCTGATAGGCTGCCAGCACTAGTTGCTATAGCTACAGACCTGTTGTCCTCAGGAGCTTGAGTAGCCAGTAGTGGCCAGTAAACACGCTCTGAATTAAAAAAATGAAACTGAGAAAACAGGACTGAGGTAAGATGAATCGATGTAGTGAGACAACCCCTTTAAGAACCTGTTTCCTAGCACTTTCTAGCTGATTTGGCTGAAGTGCTGCTTTTTTCCATGTTTATAAGATAAAAAGAGATTTCCTTCCTTAGGTTGTACCATTATCTCAATATATACAGATACATCTCCATATGCTAGTACATTAGGGCTAAAACATTTTTTTTTCTATCCAACAAGCATGTTTTTGTAATACTTTGGTTAAATAAATGTCACAAAATTGTAAATAATGTAGACCTATTTAACATTCCTGTAACCATAACAGCCAATATAATACACTGAACATTTTTTTTTTAATTGACTGGTCATGAAATAAAATTAGGTCAATAGCTTTTTATTTCTTTATTTTTTTGCTTTTAAGGCAATGTTCACACGGCTTATTGCCGACGTAATTGCGGGGACGGATTTCGCTCCGCAATTACGCCGGTTGCCATGGGTGGGGGGGGGGGGCGCCGGACATTCGTTATTCACGGCGAGACGGAATCCATATTTCTGTGGATTACCGTAATGACTGGGATGGATTTCAGCCGTACTGCAGCGCAAATCCGGCGCGCAGTACGGCTCCAATCCGTGCCGAAATAAGCAGTGTGAACGAGGCGTAACCCACATTAGATTATTTAATATTAAATGCTTCGGTATCAGGTAACATGCACCTTAAAAAAGCGACCCTTGACTCGCTAAAAACAAGGCCTTGTATAGCGGTGTCGATGCAAAACTAAAAGGGCTAGTGATAGTTTTGGCTATGACTGTAGAAAGGTAAAAAATATTTCCATTTATCTGGGGCAAGTACAACTAATGTTCCATTAAAAAAGTCTTGGGGCGTTTACACGGCACAGGACAAGTACCGGTTGGTTTATCTGACTGGTATTTGTCCTGTTTTCGTGCCGTGCACACGGCTGCAGGGGGGCGGCTTCTCTCCGCGGTTTGTGGAGAAAAGCCTTCCCATCTTTGCATTAACATGTTCATATTCCGTCCGAAAACCGGACAGAAGAATGTGCATGTTCTATGAAAAACTGCCGGGGGGAAAATCCGTGCAGTGGGGACTGCTGCAAAGATTTTCCATTAAGGTCTATGCCAAAGTTTTTCAGCCGGTTTGCCAAGAACCGGCTGTAAAACCGTGCCGTGGGGGCATGGCCTATAATTACAACCTTTGTGGCATGCAGCTGCCTCCCTTCTTTTTAAGATGTGTTACAGGTTGAGGATTTTTTTGTGTGTGTTCTGTGGTACATTTTAAATCTGACTACATTAAAATGATTAGAAAAACAATAGTTCATGGGTTTGTACTATTTGTGGTATTCACTAGAGAGGAGACGCAATGCCAGAAACCAACCAATGGACAGGTGTTTCTTTCAGAAAACTGCCATGTTTTTGAACAATGCATTTTTCATTGTATTATATTTAATACTGGTGATACTACTACAAGACCAAGACAGTAAATTTTGATTTAAGAAGTAATACTTGAAATGTTAGTAATTGTAAACCTTATCATTTTTTTTTCCACACCAATTTTTTTTTGATAAACGTTTACTTGGTTTGCATCAAAACATCACTGTTTATTTCTTTAATTTGTATAATAGATAAATTACCGGAGTTCTTGTATAATCCAACTATACAGATTGGGGTCCTACTCCTGCATATTATTAATCCAGAAAGCAGTGTATGCATCCAAGTATGGGATTGATTCTTATGTATGAACATCTCCTGTCTGGCCAGCATAAACATTGTCGTTTTCATTCCCTGTGCTTTTCTAGTCTTAATGTCCTGTAGAGCATACATGTTGGATATAAATCAATTTGGTGCTGAAATGATTTGGTTTTTTTTATGGTCTAAGTTTTACAGTCACTGAAGTATAGTTGATTCTTTTTAATTTATTTATTTTGTGGTTTTAAATGAAATACTTTGATTAGTTTTCTACGAGGTAATGAACTATGGCTTTTGAATTGGCTAATGCATTTGGGCATGCTTAATCAGTTTACGGATTTATTCTGAACACAGCTATAGTTGGTGAGTAGGATAAAATATAAATGGGAGCCTGGATAATGTAATCTAATAAACATGCACACAAGGTTTAAAGGGGTATTGCCATCTAATAATGTTGTAGTATATCACTGCAATAAGCCGCTGTATTATGATGGGATGTGATCTTTAGGACCACACTAAAAATGTTGGCCTTTTTACTGCCACACAGCCCCAACGCCTGTCGTTTCCTGCATAGCAAATGTTCCCACAGCATTACTGTGCAGTTAATCAGAGGGGACCTAGCAGTTAGACCCCTGCGGTCAGTAAGTGATGGCATATGGTAAAACCAAAATCCCAAAAATATTTCCGATCACTTTTTATTCTAATGTCTTTGGGGACATGAAATAACATCGAAACAGTAATTTTTGTGTTTGGAATTTTTTTTCCTTCTACAGTGTTCAGCATATGGGATAAATAATATTATATCCCATTAAGATCAGACTAGTTATGTGTAACTTTATTTGTAAAATTTCTAAAGAAGGGTATTAACTTTTTTATTTTATTTTTTTAAATCCTTTTTTTTTAAATTACTTTTCTATTTTTACACATATACTTGTAGTCCCTCTAGGGTACTTGACCACTAGAGGTCATGATCGCTTGTATACCATTCTACACCACTCTATATAGATAATGAAGATGGGTGTACCAAAATGGCATTTCTATTTACCTCTTGTCATACCCCGGAAGTAAAAGGAGCAGCAACATGGCAGCTAAGAAAGTCTTTAATAGGCTTACGGCTGCAATAGCAACTGCTCAACACTCCGTGATTTTATCGCTGGAGGGGCAGTGCACCATTCCTCATTCATTTAGATGTCACAGCGTCTAAAAGGTTAAACAGGTTAACAGGGATCAGAGCCTTCTCTGATCCTTGCTGCCAGTAGTGGGTGTCAGTTCTAATAGGCTGCGTATGAAGTAGGCTCAGCAAGTGAGCTGGTAAAAAGCTGGTAAGATTGTGGCATTATCCACAGTGAAATGAGTACTGTATCAACATGGGCTAAAAGGCTACTCTGCCAGGAAGAAGTCATTGCTCCAAAAGAAACATATAAAAGCCAGATTAATGTTTAAACATGCACACAGGAACAAAGACCTACATTTTTGGAGACATGTCCTGTGGTTTGATGAAACTAAAATTGAACTGTTAGGCCATAATTACCATCGTTACATTTGGAAGGAAAAAAGGGAGAAGCTTGGAAGCCTAAGAACACCTTCCCAACTGTGAAACAGGGGGTGGCAGCACCATGTTGTGGGGTTGTTTTTACTGCAGGAGGGACTGGTGCACTTCACAAAATATATGGAATCACGAGGAAAGATTATGTGGCAATACTGAAGCAACATCTCAGGACATCATCCAGTAAGTTAAAGCTTGGGCGAAAATGGGTCTTCCAAATAGACAATGACCTGAAGCTACTGCCAAACTGGTTACAAAGTGGCTTAAGGATAACCAAGACAATGTTTTGGGGTGGCCATCACAAAGCCTTGATGTCAATCCTATTGAAAATTTATGGGCAAAGCTGATAAGGCAGGGGTGAGCAAGGTGACCTACAAACATGGCTCAGTTACTCCAGTTCTGTCAGGAGGAATTGGCCAAAATTCCTACCAGCTATTTGGACGGATATCCAAAATGTTTGACCCAAGTCATACAGTTTAAGAGCAATGCTACCAAATACTAATGAAATGTATGGAAACTTTTGACTTTGCAGAAAGTAATAAAAATGCCTTAAAAATTAACTCTCATTATTCTGGCATTTGGAAAATTATAAATAATTTTGGTAATCCTAATGGACCTAAAACAGGTAAGGTTTATTCTAATTTCATGTCAGATAGTGAGAAAAACATGCAGACATATGTGTCTTTTTATATAGTGTATGTAAACTTCTGGTTTCAACTGTATGATGATACAAGCAGAATACATGTACTGTGCTTACTAATCTATTTATACTGTCTTATGTCTCTCATCTGTTTTTTTTTTTTTTTTTTTTAAACTGTAGACTACAGCTTTGCACCCATGTGTAAAATCAGCTAATTCTATTTTCTTTTTTTGTTATTGCTCAATTGTGCTTATGATAAAAATTTCCAGTTAGTCTTTATCACATTGATTTTTCTGTGCATGAGATATCACAACACAAAATGTGTTCAGTATTGCAGAACTGATAATCTTCACGTAGTGGCAATATATTTTCTATCACTTTTGAATCCATTTCAGTTGTGTGACCTAAAATATTTAGTGGGTTGCAAAAGTATTCATATCCTTTTAACTGTTTCTCATTTATGAACATTATAGCCACAAACTTAAAAGTATTTTATATGATGGAGCAACACCGATTTTTTTAAATTAAACTGAAAAGTGTGGTGTGCATATGTATTCAGCCCCCCTGAATCAAGTCATTAAAAGACCAACTTTAGCTGCAATGCTACCAGCTTTGCACATCTAGCAGCTGGAATTTTTGCCTATTCTTTGCAAAACCGCTTTAGCTCATTCAGATTAGTTGGTGAACATTTGTGAACAGCAATTTTCAAGTCCTGCCACAGATTCTCGATAAGATTTAGGTCTAGACGTTGGTCCATTTTAAATGAAATGAATATGCTTTGTTGTAAACCATTCCATTGTAGCTTTGGCTATATGTTTAGAGTCCTTGTCCTGCTGGATGGTGAACCTATGCCCCAGTCTCAAATCTTTTGTAGCCTTTGGCTGTTTTTTCTTTTTCTCCAGGATTGCCCTCTATTTATCTCCATCCATCTTCCTATCAACTTCGAGCAGCTTCCCAGTCTCTTCTGAAGCAAAGCAACCCAAGAGCATTATGCTTCACAGTGGGGATGGTGTGTTCAGGGTGATGTGCATTGCTTCCTTCACACATAGCGTTTGGCATTTAGGCCAAAAGGTAAAATGTTGTCATCATCTGACTAGAGCTTCCACATGCTTGCTGTGTCCCCTACGTAGCTTTTTGCAAACTATAAGAAGTTCTGCTTGCACTTTTCCATAAAGGCCAGATTTGTGGAGTTATACGACTAATACTTGTCCCTGGACCTCTTGGCTGCTTCTCTAATTAGTGCTATCCTTGCCTGGGCTGTCAGTTTAGGGGACAGCCATGTCTTGGTAAGTTAGCAATTGTGCCATACTAATTCCTTTACGGATGATAAATCGAAGACTGGTTTGTGACCTGTTTAGAGCTTGGGCAAATATTCAGATCTAACCCAGGAAAACACATTGTCACAACTTCTTTCGATCTTCCTCGTCACAGTGCTATTTCCAAACACATTGCTGTTGTGATTTGGCTTCTTTTAGCAGTTAAGAGATTTTATGTCCTGCGTGTGTACACAAACTTCCCTAGGTTACCGACCACCTCTGTCTACTATTAGTGCTCCAGCTGCCCTGGCCGACCATGGTGATGCCCCTTCCTGTTGTGTCTTATGAGCATCACCAGAGCTTGTTTATTTATGTTACTGACAAACTTTAACCCTTTAGAGCTCTGTAGCCTTCTGTTTAAAACATTCTGTCCCTCTAAGGCCATGTTCACACGGATTATTCTGGGACGTAACTCAGTCCGTAATTACGCGCCGAAGTGCGACAATTACGGGCTGAATCCGTCCCAGTAACTACGGTAATGCACAGTTCTCGTAGAGGACTATGCATTATGTCTCCTCTCCCTGCTCGGCGAATACGCCGAGGGGGGAGATAATTGACAGGTCACTTTCTAGCGGCGTATACGCGCCGCTAGCAATGACTGTCTATGGGCCGGCGAATTGCCGGCCCCCCGCTCGCTCCCCCGCTCCCCGCCCCCCCGCCCCCGGCCACACGGTGTAATTGCGGGGCGGAATTACGCCCCGCAGTTAAGCCGTGTGAACATAGCCTAACACGCTCAGCTAGGAATAGCAGAGATGAAATGTCATTTACTGCTGTGGAGCCTGAAACTGGATGTAAAGAGCAGGCTCTGTGAAACAGCATGGTAACAAGACAGTGCAAGTCCTACTTACCCCGATGACATATAGTGAAAGTGTCAATTACTGTATGTGGGCTGGGTCAGCAGGAGTTTCACTTTCTCTGTTAGGAATCCTGTCAGTTTTCTCCTTTTTACTCCGATTCAGTACAAATCTAAATCTATACATTACAGAGCTCAGCTTTTCTCATTTTAGCATATCATGCTTTCAGGACAGCAAAAAATTACCTGACAGGTTCACTTTAATCACAAACTTGTCAGTGATTCTCGAAAGTGACTGCTCCCACATGCTGTTTTATAGCACTGCCATTTCTCCCTGCTAATGAAACGCTGGTCAATAATTGTTTCAGACATTCTTTTCTTGTGGTGTGTGTTTTATATTTTACTTTTTTTAATCCAAATGCCGTATTGTTATTGACTTTATTGCCTGGTGTGCTTGCTAATTATGTAAGACACAGGTGAAAAACGTATGTTGCTTAAGCAGATTCCTATTCAAGCAGGTCATATTTGTCTTTTTATAGATGCTGTGCATCGTTATTTAGCCATGTAATTAAAAAAAACAGTTTAATTTTCAGATACAGAGTCTCCCTCATTTGTGTCATTGGGTTTAAAGGTTTCCATGTAAAATATGTTTGTCTCCTGAAAGTCTGGCATCCCTTTGTTGTGGAATTCCCATAGTTATGGTGGGGAACATCTCTCCTTCTGGAGAGCACCAGTTAAGGTGTGTAGTGTTTTGATTGCCTTTTAGCCCTCTACTAAGTATCTGCATATCACAAGGCATTATGGGAAAGGAGCTGGGAAGCTCACTGCGCCCTCTATTTGTTTTAACAAATCCTCAATTTACTTCTGATTCACTGAATCTTTGAGAAGCAAAAAGGAATATTAGTCAAGCCAATATTGCTCATCTACATACGCCGTTTCTGGGTTTTGCCCCTCGTCAGTGTAGAGCAGAAAGATTTGGCTAGACTGGGTGGGAGGCAATGAGTGGCTGAGAGGAGGGGAACATCTCTCCTTATGGAGAGCACCAGGAGAGACAAAACCCCGAAATGGCGTATGTAGATGAGCGATATTGGCTTGACTAATATTCCTTTTTGCTTCTCAAAGATTCAGTGAATCAGAAGTAAATTGAGGATTTGTTAAAACCAATAGAGGGCGCAGTGAGCTTCCCAGCTCCGTTCCCATAATGCCTTGCGATACATAGTTATGGTGCTAAGACATCCCATAAAGTAAAATATTTACTAAGGGAAAGTTTTCAGCAAGAAACCTATGGACGAACACAGCATGAAAATACAGCAAGGATAATGGGCCCAAATGTTAGTGCTCCAAGTAGATCCAAATTTATAAGGCAAAGCGTCAATCAGCAAGAGATGACTGTGATATCCAGTTGCTGTATTAATTAATTTTGATTATTGAGTATACAATAGAAGGAGATCGTTTTTGGTTACTCCAAACCAGGTAACGTACAACTTTATAGTCAAGATAGATTACTACAAAATCACTGGATCACTTATTGTAACAGACCGATTATAGGTTAAAGGGGTTGTCTCACTACATGGATTCATCTTTCCTCAGCCCTGTGTTCTCGGTTTAATTTTTTACTTCATGGGCGTGTTTACTGGCTTTACTGGCTGCTACTGGCCTGCAGTGACGAGCTGCTGAGGACACCAGGTCTGTAGCTATAGTGACCTGAGGAGCTGATGCAGCCCATACAAGAGGGGATATCTAGGAATAGGTAGGACACTGTTAATGGACAAATATTGCAAAATGACTTGTTTTTGAAATATCTGTAACATAAAAAGCAATCCTTGTAGTGAGTTTAAGGGCGTGTCCCCACTGCACAGGACAAATACGGTATTTGTCCTGTTTTGCGGCCGTCCCCACGGCCGCGGGGGGGACGGCTTTTCTCCATGGTGAGCGGAGAAAAGCCCTCCCCCTCTACATTGACATACACAGATTCTGTCCGGGAAACCGGCCACAAACGAGTACAATGGTGCTCTATGAGACTATGGAGACTGCTGCACGGGTTTTCCATAGAGCACCATTGTACTCGTTTGTGGCCGGTTTTTCAGACAGTTTGCAAAACTGCAAACCGGCCGCAAACCCTTACTCTATTTCCTTCCTCGTATGCCTCCATTGTACACCTTCTAATCGTATGGCGTGTGTGTTGTATTTTGTTGCTGTTTTTATTTACTGCCTTTGAGAGAGATTGATAATTTATGTCCCAACATGAATCCCTGTATGATGCAGGAAAATCCTTATTTATTTTTTTTTTTTATATTCGGCTATTTCTAACCCATATGTATGCTTAAAATGTGGTCTTTTAAACGGCTATTCTGATCTCGGCAATTAAAGCTTAATCATGGAACTTTCATAGTCATTAAATGGGAACCATCTTTACATGGGATAAGGCCAGGACAGATTTTTCGCCATACACTAATGACTCTAATTCAAAAGTAACAATTAAATGGCTGTACTTCCTGTCACTTCTGCGTAAAAAAATTAATAGACAATGACAATATCTTTGTAAGATAAATATATTCAGGAAGCTTCAAAAGGGTTTTTCAGGGAAATCATTTTTAACTGATAATACTCAACTTTCAGATCACCTGCCAATGCCATTTCAAAAGTCATTAGTTGTTCACCAGTGCCTCACCCCATCTAGATGCACACGAAATGCCACTCAGCCAATCGCTAGTTGAGATGGCGCACTGCTATGGCCAGTGATTGGCTGTAAGGCAGATAGGACTATGGAATTTGTGAACTGTCGAGGATTGGGAAGGTGAATACTGCTTTGTTTTTATGATTTTTTATTTTTACCTACAACATGTATCCCAAAACACAACTCAATGCTTAAAGGGGTTTTCTCACCATACTGTTTCAGAGTCACAAGCCACTTTTCACTCACTCTGCCTAGTCAAGCTGTGGGTGTTTCTGTATCAGTGATTTAGCATATTTAGCTCTACTAAAACTAGCTGAGCTTTATGAAGACGTAAGTGCAAGAGATGTGATCTTCAATAAACAAAGCTACAAGTGCGCCGACGAGTAAAACCAATTGCTTATTTGGAAACAAAAGCTATTCTTGTTAGGGTATGTTCACACGGTTGAGTTTTTTTTTACGCTGTTTTTGGAGCATTTCTGCTCCGAAACAGATTTCAACACAAATGTGGAGTCTCTGAATTTGTTTTGAGGAATAGTACTGCCTCCATCAGATCCTGCATACATGACCTCACATTTGATCTCATTATTTCCAGGCTAGAGAACGGCCTCTCAACACTAACTTGGGTTGGGGGCAAAGCGGTGACCACAGGGGCAACATCTCTAACAATGTCAGGGTATAAAGGAATTGCCTCAGCCACAGTCCGTTTTGATGAATGGTTGAACTCTTCTACTTCTTTGAGAGCAAGTGAAACAATTTGCTGAAATCTGGTCGATCTGTTTGCTATGGGAGCGGAATCTTTTCCCCTGTGGCAATGCTTTGCCTGCTCCATGTCATCAATTACAGTAGTATTGGCAAGACCCTCCCCCTTCACATTGGCTTGCACAGATTCTGTCCGGAAACCAGACAGAAGA
The DNA here is from genome assembly GCA_025379985.1 of Phyllomedusa bahiana. Taxonomy (NCBI): domain Eukaryota; kingdom Metazoa; phylum Chordata; class Amphibia; order Anura; family Hylidae; genus Phyllomedusa; species Phyllomedusa bahiana. The sequence continues at coordinate 42,803 of JAODAL010000634.1, read as the reverse complement.
TTGTGCAAGCACAATGTTTTGCGGCCGGACCGCGGGTGGCAAAACTGCCGGACGGAAAACCCGTGCAGTGGGGACTGCTGCACGGGTTTTCCATAGAGAACCATTGTGCTCCTTTTCGGCCTTTTTTTCAGGCGTGCTGAAAAACCACAAACCGGCCAAAAACCCGTGCCGTGGGGACATGACCTTAGTGTCTGCTCCGGAGTGAGCTCTGTCCTCCCTGCTCTCTGTCATATCAGGAAGGGAGATATGGATGGTAATGTAGAATCACTTGTGTGCACTCAGAGCAGATAAAATCTTCTCTTGACCAAGGTAAAATCAAAAGACATATATTTGGAAAAAGTCTTTAATTACCTGTCCCTACATGGTAAAAAAAAGACCCTTTAATGGAAGGACCACGGTTAATTGCGTTTGTTTTGTTAATAAAGGACATGAATAATGGAAAGATTTTCACCACTAGTATGCAGTTCGCAGTAGAACATGGAGCTCAGCAGAAAACAAGACTGTATTCATTAGGCCTCCCCTACTAGTGCCTGTAGGTAGCCAGTATTTTATCTGTTCAGGTGATCTGGACTTCGATATGACAGAAATTGGTAGATTTTTCATTTTAAGCATTGGCAATGAGTTATGTTATGTTTGCCAATCTGGACAGTGATAAGGGCCTTTTGCATTGGCTGAATATTGGTCAAATTAGGGTTCGTTTCCAATATTTCTGTGTGTAAAAGGGCTCTGTAATAGGTTTGTACGTTCTGAACGACCGAATGTTTGGCTATGATCGATGTGGATCTTTTGGGAGACCATGAATCCTTGCTGCTTGATGTAGCACACCATCCTATGTATAATCTACTGTGACTTGTTTTCAGTCAGAATTCATAGCCGTAGATGCTAACATTCGTTATGGCAATATGACAACCATAATACACTTTTAATTAATTATTTTCTAGGGCCTCCAGCCATTGTGTGAGCCGCAAAGAATGAAGCCTGACTGGTTTACGAGTCAGCTCTGCTTTGTAGAGCTCCAGTGTCAGAAAGGTTAATTTTTTACCAGCTGTCCCTCTACCCTTAAGGACTTTGTGTATTGTTTTACAGCTGTTTTATTATGAGATACTATTGTTGCTTGTAGAAGCTACCATAGCTGACCTATTGCTACTTTAAATAAATACCGACAAAGGAAAGGGAACCATGCAAACCAAAATGAAGCAAAAATTTATAGAAAAACGTGCTTTTTTTTAGAAGTATAAAATAAATGACCTATGAAGACAGGATAATAATCTTTATATAGCGCCAACATATCCCGCAGCACTTTACAAATTTGAGGGTAAACTACAGACATTACACATTAAAAGTACATACAGATGAGACGCAAGGTGTGAGGGCCCTGCTCGTGAGAGCTTACAATCTATTAGAGGGTATGGGGGAAACAAACGGTGAGAAGTGCCAAGTTTACAATGGTCCAGCCATGTTTCATAAATAGGGGGTGGTTTACATGAAAAATGGATGAACCTGCCACCCAGACTGTACATCTATATACAGATAAGTGCCTGTGAGTGCCCAAGTGCAGGGAGTGACAGATGTGTGTGATAGCAGTTAGGGATCTTGGTGGGCCAGACCGAGAAGATGTATTTTCAGGGCCCTCTTAAAACTGTGAGGGTTGTGAATGTGCCTGATCGCCCGCGGTAGCATATTCCAGAGAACTGGTGCCGCACGTGTGAAATCTTGTAGACGGGCATGGGAGGTTCGGATGATTGATGAGTGTAACCTGATATCAGCAGCAGAGCGGAGAGAGCGGGGCGGGTGGTTGGCATAGACAAGGGAGGTGATGTAGGGTGGTGCAGCGTTGTGGAGAGCTTTATGGGTAAGAGTGCTGAGTTGATACTGTATCCTGTACTGAATGGGCAACAAGTGCAGTGACTAACACAGGGTAGAGGCATTAGTATAGCGGCTGGAGAGAAAGATGAGCCTGGCTGTTGCATTCAGGACAGATTGAAGAGGAGAGAGTTTGCAGAGGGGGAGACCGATAAGCATGGAGTTACAGTAGTCAAGACGAGAAATAATAAGATGGGATATAAATACACCTGGACACAAAATAAAACGTAACTCTCCCGTTGAACACATTGACCATAACCATGATTATCTGTAAACAAATACATCAAATCCAAATTTCATCAGATACATAAATACTATACAAATTAGACATATGGTACTAATTAGAAATACTTGTTTGATATTTGTACCCCCCCATGCGGGGTACAAGTTAAAAGCAGAGTAGGAGAAATAGGAAAATTTATACTGACTAAAATGGTACTAATGTGCCCAACGCATGTGTCACAGTCTGCTTCCCCTAGACACCCCTTTTATGTAAAGGGATCTGGAGTTTGCTACAGGGAACACCCAGGTCGCTATCACCAGTGTGGTCACTGCTGATGACAGCTGGTACACAAGAGTAGCACTGGAGGGATAGGCAGAAGCGTGGTCAGGTCACAAGCATAAGGTTAGGGCAGGCAGAGTTCTATAATAAATGGGTCGTAGTCAATTGATCAGGGCAGGCAGCGGGTTAATGGAAGGTGAAGCCAAAGGTCAATACCAGAAAATCGTACATTTAATCTCACTCAAAAAAAAAAAAAAAAGTGTACCAACAAACTGACAAGGACAGAAGGGGGAGGTGCTCTGTAGAAGATCGGTTAAATGGGCTTTGCAAAGCTGCATAGGATGTGCTGGACCTTGAAGGTAACGAGCAGAGGTGCTGTAACGGCTGGGTAGTGGATCCTCTGGACCACCGCAAGCGATGATAGTTAAGCCACGCCAGGGAACGGAATCTAAGTAGCCCCCAGTTTTCACCAGAGCCCGCCGCAAAGCGGGATGGACTTGCTGCGGCGTGAGGCTACCAGGTCGTCCCCCCTGACGTTTATTGATTGCGTTGGCAGCCGAGGTGCAGCGAGGTACAGAATCGTAGTCCGGTAATCGTAGTCGTGGGCAGGCAGAAGGTCAGGGCAGGCGGCAATGGTTCGTGGTCGTGGACAGGCAGGAAGGTCAGGGCAGGCGGCAGAGGTTCGGAGTCAGGAAACGTAGCAAGAGGTCTGGTACACGGTAAGGCGAGAATATACTTTCGGGACGCTTTCTCTAAGGTTCGGTTAACATAGATCCAGCAAGGAATGATTGCGGAGCGGATCCTTAAATAGGGGAAGCGCCCGGCAATTATCCAATTATCGGGACGCTGGCCCTTTAAATTTACGAGAACGCGCGCTAGGGGGCGGGCACGCGCGCCTTGGCCGGCAGAGGACGCGGATGGGACAGGAACGAGGCCAGGTGAGTCCCCGGCAGGAGCGGACCCCCGGCTCGTCCCGCAGCCAGCGGCGGCACCCGAGCCCGGCGGGCGCCCGGGGGGGCGGCCACGGGTGCGCCCGCGGGCCGAGGAGCGGGGGCAACCGCTACAGTACCCCCCCTTAGGTCTCCCCCTCTTTTTAGGCTGAAGGAACTTACGGAGCAGATCTTGATTCAGGATGTTGGACTCCGGTTCCCAGGACCTCTCTTCGGGGCCGAAGCCTCTCCAGTCTACAAGAAAGAAACGCTTACCCCTGATGGTCTTCATGTCTAAGATGTCCTTTACTTCAAAAACATCAGGGGACTCTAGGACCGGAGACGGGGCAGCGCCCCTCTGGGAGAACCGGTTCAAGACCAGAGGCTTTAGGAGGGAGACGTGAAAGGTGTTAGGAATCCGGAGAGATGGAGGAAGGCAGAGCTTGTAGGACACCGGATTCAGTTGCCGAAGTACTCTGAACGGCCCCAGAAACCGCGGACCCAATTTATAGCTGGGGACCTTGAGGCGTATGTATTTGGACGAGAGCCACACTTTATCCCCTGGGAGGAACGTTGGGGAAGGTCTTCTCCTCTTGTCAGCTTGGGACTTCATGCGGGCTGAAGCCTGGAGTAAAGCTTGTCGGGTCTCTCGCCAAATGACCCCGATATCCCGAACCTGGTTGTCCATGGCAGGAACCTCGGAGGCTGAGGCCAAGGGGAGGGGAGGGCGTGGGTGACGACCGTAGACCACGAGGAATGGGGAACGGCCAGTCGAGTCTGAGTCCCGATGGTTATATGAGAACTCGGCCCATGGAAGCAGTTCGGACCAGTCGTCCTGGCGTCCGGACACAAAGTGCCGTAGATACTCCCCCAAGATCTGGTTTACTCTCTCCACCTGCCCATTGGTCTGGGGATGATATGCAGATGAGAAATCTAGCTTGATTTGCAAGTGGGAACATAGGGCTCGCCAAAATTTAGAGACAAATTGGACGCCACGATCGGAGACAATGTGGGATGGTAAACCATGCAGGCGAAAAATATGATGGAAAAAATGGCCCGCCAATTGGGGAGCAGAAGGGAGACCAGGAAGCGGCACAAAGTGGGACATCTTTGAAAATCGGTCAGTGACCACCCAGATGACCAAGGTCCCCGAGGAAGGAGGAAGGTCCGTGATGAAGTCCATGCCTTTGTGTGTCCATGGAGCCTCCGGAACAGGCAGAGGGACTAGGAGGCCTGTGGCCTATGTCGTGGGACCTTGTTTCGGGCACATGTGGTACAGGAGAGAACAAAGTCCTTGACATCTTGGAGCAGAGTTGGCCACCAGTAGTGTCGCGAGATGAGGGCATAGGATTTTCGTATCCCGGGGTGGCCGGCCAGAAGAGAACTATGCCCCCAACCCAGAATTCTCCTCCTGAGTGCAGGACGCACATAGGTTCTGCCTGGAGGGACACTATGGAGATCCACAGAGGCCACATGGACCAGCCGTTCAGGAGCAATGATGTGCTGCGACACCGGTTCCTCCCCGGTAATGTCAGAAGCACGGGAGAGGGCATCCGCCTTGACATTTTTCTCGGCCGGTCGGAAGTGGATCTTAAAATCGAAGCGAGAGAAAAAGAGAGACCACCGGGCCTGGCGAGGATTTAGGCGCTGAGCCGTCTGGAGGTATTGGAGATTCTTATGGTCTGTGAAGACGTCAAACGGATGTCGAGCTCCCTCCAACAGATGATGCCACTCTTCCAGGGCCAATTTTATGGCCAACAGCTCCCGATCTCCAATGGCATAATTACGTTCTGCCGAAGAGAAGGTCTTCGAAAAAAAAAACGCATGTGACGCTACAGGCGCGCTCCCTAAGGGAGGGCCTGCAGAAGACTGTTGACAAACCGGGGGACCTGCCGCAACTCCCGGCGCAGCACAGAGGTAATTAAGTGTGCCGCAGCAGAGGGGACAGACCGCAGCGCAACTTGTAACATCTCTGTTTTATAAGATAATATGATTTGTATTTTTTGGTTGTGCAGCTCTTTTGTATTTCTTGTTTTGTTTATTCTAATTGGTGATATTTTCTTGCCTGATCTGTTCATAAAAAAGATGCAATGTACACGCAGATTTGAAGTAGTACTGGGGTACAATAGTCTTCAGACTTTCCAGATTGTACAAAATCTCCATCAAAATGTAAAATACACTGCCGCTCATGTAGTGCAAGGTGTTGTGCTGATTGGGTGTTTTTTTTTGTTTGAAATGTTGAATTTATAAATGGTGACATGACTGCCGTTTTGTTGCCATTTGCAATATGCCCTGCCCCCACTCATTTCACAGCTGTAACTCTTAGAAAACAAAATAAGTATATGTAGCACCTGGTGCTAGGCATGTCTGATGGTCTCCACCTTTCATGTGAGTGAGGAACATCAAGGAAGAATCAGTGAGCGGAAATATATGCTTCATACTTTGCTTGTTTGCTGTTACAGGGTCTCATTTGCCGAGCTGCATATGCTGCAAAGCATTTGTAGGACCTTGGGATGACTTGGTACGGATAGTATATGAACTATATATACAGAAGAAGGATAGGACACTGTATATACACTTTGTAGGAGGATTGGGCACTGTATAAACAGTAATGTCCAGACTAAAAAGGGTTGTCTCACTACAAAGAATAGCTTTCAAAATGTAGGGAACACAAAATGAAGACGTTTTCCATATATATTGCTTAGTTCATCTTTTTTTTGTTAAGGAACCACAAGTGATTTTATCACCTTCTGTGCTCGCTCTGGTTTCCCAAGTGACTGACCTGTGAAATTGGCGACAGATTCCCTTTAAAAAGATGAGAGAGGCCTGTAATTGACATCATAGGTAGACCTCAACTATGAGAGACAAAATGAGAAAACAAATCCAGAAAATCACATTGTCTGATTTGGAAAGAATGTATTTGCAAATTATGGTGGAAGATAAGTATTTGGTCAATAACAAACGTTCATCTCAATACTTTGTTGTATCTCCTTTGTTGGCAATGACAGAGGTCAAACATTTTCTGTAAGTCTTCACAAGGTTGGCACACACTGTTGCTGGTATGTTGGCCCATTCCTCCATGCAGATCTCCTCTAGAGCAGTGATGTGATGGGGCTGTCGCTGGCAACACAGACTTTCAACTCATGTTTTCTATGGGGTTGAGATCTGGAGACTGGCTAAGCCACTCCTTGAAATGCTTCTTATGAAGTCCTTCTTTCGTTGCCCTGGTGGTGTGCTTGGGATCATTTTCCTGCTGAAAGACCCAGCCACATTTCATCTTCAATGCCCTTGCTGATGGAAGGAGGTTTTCACTCAAAATCTCAAAATACATGGCCCCATTCATTCTTTCATGTACACGGATCAGTCATCCTGGTCCCTTTGCAGAGAAACAGCCCCAAAGCATGATGTTGCCACCCCCATGCTTCACAGTAGGTATGGTGTTCTTTGGATGCAACTCAGCATTCTCTCTCCTCCAAACACGAACAGTTGTGTTTCTACTAAACAGTTCTACTTTGGTTTCATCTGACCATATCACATTCTCTCAATATTCTTCTGGATCATCCAAATGCTCCCTAACGAACTTCAGATGGGCCACGACATGTACTGGCTTAAGCAGGGGGACATGTCTGTCACTGCAGGATCCGAGTCCTTGGTGGCATAGTGTGTTACTGATAGTAGTCTTTGTTATGTTGGTCCCAGCTCTCTACAGGTCATTCACTAGGTGTTCCCGTGTGGTTCTGGGATTTTTGCTCACTGTTCTTGTGATCATTTTGACCCCACGGGGTGAGATCTTGCATGGAGCCTCAGATCGAGGGAGATTATCAGTGGTCTTGTATGTCTTCCTTTTTTCTAATTATTGCTCCCACAGTTGATTTCTTCACACCTATTGCAGATTCAGTCTTCCCAGTCTGGTGCAGGGCTACAATTTTGTTTCTAGTGTCCTTCGACAGCTCTTTGGTCTTCACCATAGTGGAGTTTGGAGTGTGACTTTTTGAGGTTGTGGACAGGTGTCTTTTATGCTGATAACAAGTTCAAACAGGTGCCATTACTACAGGTAATGAGTGGAGGACAGAGGAGCATCTTAAAGAAGAAGTTACAGGTCTGTGGGAGCCAGAAATCTTGCTCGTTTGTAGGTGACCAAATACTTATTTTCCACTATAATTTGCAAATAAATTCTTTCCAAATCAGACAATGTGATTTTCTGTATTTTTTTTTTCTCATTTTGTCTCTCACAGTTGAGGTCTACCTATGATGTCAATTACAGGCCTCTCTCATCTTTTTAAGTTTGAAAACTTGCACAATTTGTGGCTGACGAAACACTTCCCCCCCCCACCCCCCCCCCCCCCCCCCCCCCCCCCCCCCCCCCCCCACTGTAAGAGTACAACGTCAGTAGAGGATGCAAGTGGGCATCTACTGAGTGCCATGGAAGGTGCTCACCGGTGTGTGACTGGGGAGGAGCACTGGGGAGCTTTCTGTTGACAGAGAGAGAGACTACTGTCACACTTGTGTGTGGCAGAAGACATGCTGCCCCCTAGTCTCGCGGTTGAGTTTATAGGCTGCAGTACTGTATACCCTGTTTGCTTGTTATCTTTTTTTTGCCGTAAGTTTGAACGCCGGTAAAGCATTCCTAACACTTGCCCTCTCCTCTTTTATCTTCGGTGCACTTTACAACATCATATTTATTCACTTACAGATTGCTATCAATGGCACAAAATGGTTATTTGCTAAAGAAAAATTAAGGCAACGCATATGAGATAAAAACGCTCCACAGCCTTGTTCTATTTTTATGTATCTTTATGATCCATTAACTACATGATATCTTGCAACACACAGTTTCTCGTTGAAGTCACTCACTATTCATTGCTCCTTGTTCAGTTGAGGAGTCTAAATGAGCGTTAATGGTTGTCCAAATGAATGTGCGACTGTCTTACAGGAAGGAGTGATTCCGTTCTAGGTATAGACAGCATGACAGGGAGCTTAAGTAGTGTACTAATAACCCCACTGATTGCAAAATCAGAAGAACTGGATTTTGCTCTACGTAAATAGCTGCTGCTGATTAGACCTTGAATAACCTGTATTATTGCATCCAGATCAGTTCACTTTTTCACTGCCTTGGGAGACTTTCTGAAGCTTCACCTTGTTAGGAGAACATATGTTTTATCTTTTCATTTACTACAGATCCCAAGTGGAAATGTTCAAGTATCTGCAAGACAAACTTGTATGCTTCCTTATTATTAATGTGTTTTATGCTGTTTGATATAGAATCTAGTACACAATAGTATTTTCAGTGTGTCTATCAATATATTTATCGAGATGAATTGTTACCACTCTTTGCTTAGATGACTGGTTTCTATACATTGAATTAAACTTACAGTAAACTGGCTTATATCCGGAATGCCTACTTGTATCACCACTAAGGGCTTTTAATCCATTACAATATCTGTTTCTCTCTTCTGCCAAGCAAACCCAGTGTATGCCAATTCTGTGCTTACACAATGCAGAATAGATCTTATCATTTATAAAGAATGAGATGATAAACAACAACTATAGAAAAAGGGGCTATATACAAAATTGGCTAGGTCTTTGTAATGCTGCCGTGTATGACAGTAGACCTTCAACTTTCAAAAAGCTGCAATACACAATACTTTAGTATTTGTAAAATGTGGTCTAAATCCAAAGGAGAGACTGTTATGTTTGTCTTGCCGTTTATATTTCTTTGACTGTTTGATAACATAGAGTTGTTAGATCTGAGAGCAGAGAGTTGATCAAACAAGTACAATAGCCAGTCCAGGCATTTGCAAGCAAAGGAGGTGTTATAGAAGGTCACCAGCAAAGTAGGCTGGGTCAAGCCTATGTGTCTTATGGTTTGGAAAAACTATTTCATTCTGAAATGGGTTTTCATGTGAAGATAAACCGCTGTTTAACATGAATTACCTGCTTTCACAGGTTCATTGGTTGTCTGTCTTTTGGACTACTTTCAGTAGGTACTAACCACTGCTTGCCAGTAACATCCTGGCCATCCATGAGACCTTCTGTTTTTGAGATGTTCCGACTCATCTAGCCACAATAATTTGGCACCTTTGCATTTTTTTTTACTAGCACAACATTAACTTAAATGGGTTTTATCGTTTGAAGCTTTCTCACACTTGAGCCGTCTCTATCTGTTTCAACTTCAAATCCAGGGGGGAGTCTCTTCTCTCAGTAGGCGTGTCCTCCTCCCAGGAGGCGAGTCTCCCCTCACTGAAGAGTTGTGACATCATCATTCTGTGTGAAGCAGGGGAAGGGACAGGACATCAGCTCTGCAGTCCTCTTGCAGTGTTCTCATGGCTGCAGAGTTCTCCTGCTTCTGGCTGCACAAGCTCCTTATAAACAGTGCCCCTATATTACTGTAACCAGATCACCTGTAATGGTGTAATCAGTTATACACACAGTCTGAACTGATGAAACACATGTGAGGAATGCACACTGCCATATCAGGCAGGAGGTAAAGCAGACTGTATAAGGCTGTGTTATATGGATGATTGGAACAGACTGTATAAGACTGTGTTATATGAGGGGAGAGTGAATCTATCAACTAGATAGTCAGTGATTGCCCAGATCGTTCACCTTAGAGCTGGGAGAGGAGTATAGAGCCAGCAGCCATCTCAGGTAGTTATATAGCAGAAATCGCTATAGATGCACAGAAAATCTCATATCTGCTATATTAAGTTACTTAGGTAATGCAAACCAATTACAAAACTGCTTATTTTTACTGTCCCCATCATATGAGATCTTTGATCTTTGTAGCGTGAAAACCCCTTTAAACTCTTCACCTGCAGCCTAACATCCCACCCCTTGAGATATGCAGTTGTCACAAGATCACCAATTTATGCACTTCATCTATCAGTTATAATGTTATGGATGATCTGTATGTGTAAATTAATGTTAAGAGTCCTCTGATTTATATCTTTGAATGGGTAACTGAAAAGATGATGACAGATGACAAACTTTCGAGACTGCTTAGTTTTAATACATGGTTTAATACAGTGGGGCAGATTTATCAATACTGTCTAACTTTTTGACAGTGTAAAGTTAGACTGCACAGTCTTATAATGCGCCACATTTATCATAGTGTTGATAAGTCAGGGGTATATTAGAGCTGTCTAGTCGAACACCTTTTTTAGGTTAGCAAATGGTGTTGGGCGCTAAGTCACACTTCCATGAAGCCACGCTCCGTTTTCAGGACATGGCACGGAAGTGTCTATAAACTGTCTAAAACGCGTAATAAATGCGATGTAAAGTATGTACGCCATTTATTTTTGGCGCAAATTGTGACCCAATTCTGGCACAACCGCCTTGATAAATGTGTCCCACATAAAAGGACTTTGTATTATTAATATAAAGAAGACAAGTGATGTTAAGCAGAACCACCAATACAAGGAAGGAAGTTAATAATCGTTTTTGCAGTGACTAAAAGTTGTAGCATTAAATGAAGATTATAAGACTTTAGGTTCGTTCACCTGCACTACACTAAATGTGCTTTTATGTTCTTAAAAAATCCTACTGGAAAACAAGATTAGGACTCTTATCACACAATATCAGAAAAGGATGTTTTTGTAGCCATGGCCACAGCATCTCATGTTTGAAAGAAAATTTCAGATCTTAGGCAGGAGCATCTGGGTGTACAAGCTCATGTCCATTTAGACGCACTTAGAACATTAAATATATAATTTAAAGAAAGTTTCCTCACACTGTGTGGGGGCATCATGACCATCGACCAGATGATAATCGGAGGGCACTAAATCTCACATTTTTTTCAGCAAAAAAGAGAAATGTAGTTTTACAGCTTGGAAATTCGTTTAATTACAACAAAAAGTTGCATACCAGATGGTTGGGTGTCCTTTGCCCCAATCTGCAACACCCTCTGTTGTTCATTGCTTGTCTTATGCATTTTATTAGCAGTTGGATGTGTTGGTATATTTTAGGCACACAAGCTAGAAAGCTTTTCAAAGCAATGCTTGAAGCCATTAACTTTCCTTCAAACATTTTAGAAGTCTCCTAATCAATACTATTCATGTGTTTTTCAAATTGTAATAGATTCATTTAATTTGCTACTTATTGGAATATTGACTATGTGACAAACCTCTTCCGGAGAGAGTAACTTGAAAATGTTACAGAAACAACATTAAGCTTAATACTCTATGTATAGTTCTTGTACCAAGAAATTACTACAATAGTATTAAGGGATTTTACCCTTAGTTCATATTTTTGCAGCTAGCGCTTAATATGTTAACAGATCGTTATAAAATGAGTTGATATCCTTGAGTTCCTCCACTGTAGTACTGCTGGGGTGAAAAAAGCATTCACATGACAACTCCCTTCTAAATAAAGAGGGGTAAGTAGCATCCTCAGCAGGCTTGTCGCAAGTGTGCTCAGCTAGATTTGGAAACCCCATATAAATGAATGGGGAGAATTACGCAAGTGTTACCATCTCCCTATTATCTGCAGATGCTACTTATCGAGATGGGGAAACCCATTTACTTTCTCACAATGGCAACTAGCCCTAGAAACTCCCAGCAGATCGCACCTAGTAGAAGACCCTAAAACTACAGAAGGTATTGTTCATACTAAAAAAGTCTGTGTATCTGAAGCTACTGGAGGATGGGGTTGCTTCAGAAGTATAAAGGCAATATCCATCTGTTCTCTTATGAAGAATAGGTGTCCTGAACAGAAGGTAGAGCTATGTTTATGATAGTCACAACAATATTAAAGAGTTTGTAAATCCCCATAAAGTTGTTTTTTTTTTTTTTTAGCACTTTTTCTCAATTTTTTGTTTTCTGGCTCTTTAAATGCAATCATTGGATGTCCAGGACCTTGTATAGTACATCATAAACTGTAGGTGCCAGTATATTAGGATTGTAATAAGCTTGCCATACACAAAATAAGACCCTCAAACTCGTTAATGTCGGCAGGATTGACTAGCACTCTTAGGGCATGTTCACACTGTGGATTTGGCCGCAGGTTTGGCTGCGGGTTTCGGCGCGGTTGCCAAAACCTTGTCCAAACCTCGCCCCAAACGGCCCCAGTTTAGTACACGGTTTCCCATGGGAAACCGTGTTGCTATTCACACGGCGCGGTTTTGAGAAGTCTCCTGCCAATTCTTGCAATTCTGCCAAGTCTTCGTCGTGGTGTCGGCGTGAGTTTCGCCGTGCTTTTCAGCGTTTTTTTGCGCGGTTTGGGTGCGGGTTTTGTCCTGCCTATTAATTTGTACGGGTGAAAACCTCGCCGCAAACCGCGGCCAAAACCACACCCCAACCACGCCGTGACCGTGCCGATAAACCTCATCGGGAGACGCGAGGTTTGGATGAGGTTTTGGACGCGGCAACCGTGCTGAAACCCGTGGCCAAACCCGCGGCTAAATCCGCCGTGTGAACATGCCCTTATACATATGGGAGCCTTCCACACAACAGTTGTTGGGAGGAAAGGTGATTGGGAATGTTGGGTTACAGCATGTCCATACTTTATTCCTGGAGCAAACAAGTCACTGTTTAAGAGCTGTGGCAGTAGTTTCTATTGTTCTCCCTATTAAAATAACTAAGTTTATGGTAAGGTTCTGAAAAACAGCTGAAACAGTTTTTTTTCTGGTGCACGATCAGCTTAAATTCTGGATGTGGAAGTGGCTTCTTGTTTTGATTCTGTTAAGATTTAGGTAAGCCAAGGGAATCCTTCAATGCGTAGGTTCTCAACCTGTTATATGTGTAGCCCAGGGGGAACACCTAGTGGGGCACATTTATTAAGGCAATTGTGCCAAAAATAATGACGTACATGCTTTACACCAGTTATGTGTGTTAGACCGATTCTAGACACTTTTGTGCCTTGTCCGATTAAAAGGGGTGTGGTGTCATGAAAAGGGTTGTGGCTTGATGTGCGACGCCCTGCATTAAAATTTTGGTACAATTGGTGGCATAAAGTAAGCCAACTAATAGAAGGTGTAAAGTTAGACTAGGCAATTCTAACATGCGCCAGATTTATCTGCACTATGATGAAACTGTTTTATAACACTATTGTAAGACTATCTCATCTAACTTTACAGTGTCTGTCAGCAGGGGTTTCAAACACCAGGCCCGTTTTCTCATTTTATGTGACCTGTGGTGGCGCAGTATAGGAGATTCAGCTTGCACATTGTTGGAGGCGCAATCTTAGCAAGGTCATGTTGTGTAACAGCTCAGACTGCGCATCGCATCAAAGGTTTGGCTGAACACACCCAGGGCCGTATTTCCCACTAGGCACCAGAGCGCCCCCCCCCCCCCCCCCCCCGTGAGGGGCAGGGGGGGGGGGTCAGCGGCACCGGCGGCTGCCTTCACATAAGTGGCAGCGGCTGCTGTGTAAGGAGCGGAGCAGCGCTGCTCTGCTCTTTCTCTCTCCCAAGCAGAGCACTCAGCTGAAGACCGCAGCTACCAGAGAGAGAGCAGAGCAGCGATACCCCGCCCACTACTCCCCAGCACAGCGAGGACAGGAAGAGAAGAGGTCTCCTCGGGTCCCTGCAGGAGAGGTAAGTGAATGAGGGGGGAGAGGAGGGCGTGAGAGGCATTGCTGTGGGGTGGGATGCTGTGGGGGTGCCATGCTGTGGGGTGCCATGCTGTGGGGAGGGATCCTGTAGGGTGCCATGCTGTGGGGTGGGATCCTGTAGGGTGCCATGCTGTGGGGTGGGTTCCTGTGGGGTGCCATGCTGTGGGGAGGGATCCTGTGGGGTGCCATGCTGGGGGGAGGGTCCTGTGGGGTGCCTTGCTGTGGGGTGGGATCCTGTGGTGTGGGATGCTGTGGGGTGGGATCCTGTGGGAGGGATGCTGTGGGGTGGGATCCTGTGGGGTGCCATGCTGTGGGGAGGGATCCTGTGGGGTGCCATGCTGTGGGGTGGGATCCTGTGGGGTGCCATGCTGTGGGGAGGGATCCTGTGGGGGTGCCATGCTGTTGGGTGCCATGCTGTGGGGAGGGATGCTGTGGGGAGGGATGCTGTGGGGTGCCATGCTGTGGGAAGGGGATCCTGTGGGGAGGGATGCTGTGGGGAGGGATGCTGTGGGATGACATGCTGTCGGGTGGGATCCTGTAGGGTGCCATGCTGTGGGGAGAGATCCTGTGGGATGCCATGCTGTCGGGTGCCATGCTGTGGGGTGCCATGCTGTGCGGAGGGATCCTGTGGGGTGCCATGCTGTGGGGAGGGATCCTGTGGGGTGGCATGCTGTGGGGAGGGATGCTGTTGGGATGGATGCTGTGGGGAGGGATCCTGTGGGGTGCCATGCTGTGGGGTGGTATGTTGTGGGGAGGGATCCTGTGGGGTGCCATGCTGTGGGGTGGGATCCTGTGGGGTGCCATGCTGTGGGGAGGGATCCTGTGGGGTGCCATGCTGTGGGGTGGGATCCTGTGGGGTGCCATGCTGTTGGGATGGATGCTGTTGGGAGGATGCTGTGGGGTGGGATCCTGTGGGGTGCCATGCTGTGGGGAGGGATCCTGTGGGGTGCCATGCTGTTGGGATGGATGCTGTGGGGTGCCATGCTGTGGGGAGGGATCCTGTGTGGTGGGATCCTGTGGGGTGCCATGCTGTTGGGATGGATGCTGTGGGGTGCCATGCTGTGGGGAGGGATCCTGTGGGGTGGGATGCTGTGGTGAGGGATCCTGTGGGGTGCCATGCTGTGGGGAGGGATCCTGTGGGTAGCCATGCTGTGGGGAGGGATCCTGTGGGGTGCCATGCTGTGGGGAGGGATCCTGTGGGGTGCCATGCTGTTGGAATGGATGCTGTGGGGTGGGATGCTGTTGGAATGGATGCTGTGGGGTGGGATGCTGTGGGGAGGGATGCTGTTTGGAGGGATCCTGTGGGGAGAGATCCTGTGGGGAGGGATCCTGTGGGGTGCCATGCTGTGGGGAGGGATCCTGTGGGGTGCCATGCTGTGGGGTGCCATGCTGTGGGGAGGGATCCTGTGGGGTGCCATGCTGTGGGGTGCCATGCTGTGGGGAGGGATCCTGTGGGGTGCCATGCTGTGGGGAGGGATCCTGTGGGGTGCCATGCTGTGGGGTGGGATCCTGTGGGGTGGGATCCTGTGGGGTGGGATGCTGTGGGAGGGATCTGTTGGGGTGCCATGCTGTGGGGAGGGATCCTGTGGGGTTCCATGCTGTTGGGATGAATGCTGTGGGTGCCATGCTGTGGGGAGGGATCCTGTGGGGTGCAATGCTGTGGGGTGGGATCCTGTGGGGTTCCATGCTGTTGGGATGGATGCTGTGGGGTGCCATGCTGTGGGTTTGGATCCTGTGGGGTGCCATGCTGTTGGGAGGGATCCTGTGGGGTGCCATGCTGTGGGGAGGGATCCTTTGGGGTGCCATGCTGTGGGGTGCCATGCTGTGGGGAGGGATCCTGTGGGGAGGGATCCTGTGGGGTGCCATGCTGTGGGGAGGGATCCTGTGGGGTGCCATGCTGTGGAGAGGGTCCTGTTAGGGTGCCTTTGCTGTGGGGTGGATCCTGTGGGGTGCCCTGCTGTGGGGTGGGATCCTGGGGGGGTGCCATGCTGTGGGGAGGGTTCCTGTGGGGTGCCATGCTGTGGGGAGGGATCCTGTGGGGTGCCATGCTGTGGGGAGGGATCCTGTGGGGTGCCATGCTGTGGGGTGGATGGATGCTGTGGGGTGGGATCCTGTGGGGTGCCATGCTGTGGGGAGGGATCCTGTGGGGTGCCATGCTGTGGGGTGGGATCCTGTGGGGTGCCATGCTGTGGGGAGGGATCCTGTGGGGTGCCATGCTGTTGGGTGCCATGCTGTTGGGATGGATGCTGTGGGCGGGATCCTGTGGGGTGCCATGCTGTGGGAAGGGATCCTGTGGGGAGGGATGCTGTGGGGAGGGATGCTGTGGGTTGCCATGCGGTCGGGTGGGATCGTGTGGGTTGCCATGGGGTGGGGAGAGTTTCCTGTGGGATGCCATGCTGTCGGGTCCCAATGCTGTGGGGTGCCATGCTGTGCGGAGGGATCCTGTGGGGTGCCATGCTGTGGGGAGGGATCCTGTGGGGTGCCATGCTGTGGGGAGGGATGCTGTTGGGTGGGATGCTGTGGGGAGGGATCCTGTGGGGTGCCATGCTGTGGGGTGGGATCTTGTGGGGTGCCATGCTGTGGGGTGGGATCTTGTGGGGTGTCATGCTGTGGGGAGGGATCCTGTGGGGTGCCATGCTGGGGGGAGGGATCCTGTGGGGTGCCATGCTGTGGGGTGGGTTTCCGGTGGGGTGCCATGCTGTTGGGATGGATGCTGTGGGAGGCATGCTGTGGGGAGGGATCTGGGGGGTGCCATGCTGTTGGGAGGGATCCTGTGGAGTGCCATGCTGTTGGGATGGATGCTGTGGGGTGCCATGCTGTGGGGAGGGATCCTGTGGGGTGGGATGCTGTGGGGTGCCATGCTGTTGGGATGGATGCTGTGGGGTGGGATGCTGTGGGGAGGGATGCTGTGGGGAGGGATCCTGTGGGGAGGGATCCTGTGGGGAGGGATGCTGTGGGGTGCCATGCTGTGGGGAGGGATCCTGTGGGGTGCCATGCTGTGGGGAGGGATCCTGTGGGGGTGCCATGCTGTTGGAATGGATGCTGTGGGGTGGGATGCTGTTGGAATGGATGCTGTGGGGTGGGATGCTGTGGGGAGGGATGCTGTTTGGAGGGATCCTGTGGGGAGAGATCCTGTGGGGAGGGATCCTGTGGGGTGCCATGCTGTGGGGAGGGATCCTGTGGGGTGCCATGCTGTGGGGAGGGATCCTGTGGGGTGCCATGCTGGGGGGTTGCATCCTGTGGGGTGCATTGCTGTGGGGAGGGATCCTGTGGGGTGGGATCTTGTGGGGTGGGATGCTGTGGGGAGGGATCCTGTGGGGTGCCATGCTGTGGGGAGGGATCCTGTGGGGTGCCATGCTGTTGGGATGGATGCTGTGGGGTGCCATGCTGTGGGGAGGGATCCTGTGGGGTGCCATGCTGTGGGGTGGGATCCTGTGGGGTGCCATGCTGTTGGGATGGATGCTGGGGGGTGCCATGCTGTGGGGAGGGATCCTGTGGGGTGCCATGCTGTTGGGAGGGATCCTGTGGGGTGCCATGCTGTGGGGAGGGATCCTTTGGGGTGCCATGCTGTGGGGTGGAATTCTGTGGGGAGGGATCCTCTGGGGTGCCATGCTGTGGGGAGGGATCCTCTGGGGTGCCATGCTGTGGGGTGGGATCCTGTGGGGTGCCATGCTGTGGAGAGGGATCCTGGTGCCATGCTGTGCGGTGGGATCCTGTGGGGTGGGAAGCTGTTGGGATGGATGCTGTGGGTGGGATCCTGTGGGGTGCCATGCTGTGGGGAGGGATCCTGTGGGGTGCCATGCTGTGGGGAGGGATCCTGTGGGGTGCCATGCTGTGGGGAGGGATCCTGTGGGGTGCCATGCTGTGGGGTGGGATCCTGTGGGGTGCCATGCTGTGGGGAGGGATCCTGTGGGGTGCCATGCTGTGGGGAGGGATCCTGTGGGGTGCCATGCTGTGGGGTGGGATCCTGTGGGGTGCCATGCTGTGGGGTGGGATCCTGTGGGGTGCCATGCTGTGGGGTGGGATCCTGTGGGGTGCCATGCTGTGGGGTGGATCCTGTGGGGTGCCATGCTGTGGGGAGGGATCCTGTGGGGTGCCATGCTGTGGGGTGGGATCCTGTGGGGTGGGATGCTGTGGGGTGGGATCCTGTGGGGTGCCATGCTGTGGGGTGGGATCCTGTGGGGAAGGATCCTGTGGGGTGCCATGCTGTGGGAAGGGATCCTGTGGGGATGGATGCTGTGGGGTGCCATGCTGTGGGGAGGGATCCTGTGGGGTGGCATGCTGTGGGGGGTGACTTGATGTGGGGATGCTGGGGGGTGACATGGATGTGGGATGCTGGGGGGTGACATGATGTGGGATGGGGGGGGGTGACATGATGTAGGGTGCTGGGGGTGACACTTGATGTGTGGTGCGGGGGGAGGGGGTGAGAGACTTTGGCTGAGGGAGGAGGTGGCGAGATGTGGGGTGTTAGGAATCCTATCCTGTGTTATCCTACCTTCTGGCATTGAGTATCTAAGCCTATCCTGTGTTATCCTACCTTCTGGCATTGAGTATCAAGATTCTGTTTAAAACTTGTTTTCGGCTCTTGCGGCATATAGTGATGTGTACTTACACCCGCTATACGGGGTATTTAGAAAATGTGCTGGCGGCGGTTTTTTATTCTATAGCGGCGTGTGCCCGCTCCCATAGACTTTTACATGTTACTTTTCTTCCAGCGCAGAGTACATATTGGGGAAACCAGCAGGTAATCATAGCTTTCAGTGAGAGCTATAAATTACTGTATTTGTGGGCTGTACTATGGGTACATTGCACTAAGGGTGTCTACCACTATATGGTCAATGTATGGTGGTAGTATACAGTATGACGAGCCTGTGTACACTGGTGCCTACCACTATATGGTCACTGTATGGAGTAATGTACAGTTGCAGAGCCTCTGTACACTGGTGTCTACCACTATATGGTCACTGTATGGTTGGTTAGTATACAGTATGTTTAGCCTGTGTACACTGGTGTCTACCACTATATGGTCACTGTATGGAGGTAATGTACAGTCTGCAGAGCCTCTGTACAAATGGTGGGCTACACTTTATGGTCATGTATGGAGGTAATATTTCAGTCTGCAGAGCCCGTGTACATGGTGTCTACACTATATGGTCATGTATGGTGGTAATACGTCTGCATAGCTTATGTACACTGGTGTCTACCACTATACGGTCACTGTATGGTGGTAATATACAGTCTGCAGAGCCTGTGTACACTGGTACCTACCACTATATGGTCACTATATGGAGGTAATATACAGCCTGCAGAGCCTGTGTTACACTGGTACCTACCACTATTTTGGGCACTGTATTGAGGTAATATACAGTCTGCAGAGCTGTTTTACACTGGTGTTTACCACTATATGGTCACTGTATGGTGGTAATATACAGTCTCAAAGCTTATGTACACGGTGTCTTCCAGTATATGGTCACTGTATGGAGGTAATATACAGTTGCGAGCCGTGTCATGGTGTCTTCACTATATGGTCACTGTTTTGGAGGTAAAATACGTCTGCAGAGCCTGTGTACATGGTGTCTACCTTATTGGTCACTGTATGGTGGTAATATTTCAGTCTGCCCAAAGCTTATGTACACTGGTGTCTAGCAATATATGGTCACTGTATGGTGGTAATATACAGTCTGCAGAGCCTGTGTACACTGTTGTCTTCCACTATGGTCACTGTATGGAGGTGATATACAGTCTGCAGAGCCTGTGTACACTGTTGTCTTCCACTATATGGTCATTGTATGATGGAAATATTGGTTGTAGTGTAGTGGTTTATGTTCAGGCAGTTTGGCGGTATCTCCCAGCTCTCCTGGATGCTGAATAGGTTATCCAACGTCTAGGAAAGCTGGGTGACAGCTAACCCTTCAATTAGCTTTCTTCTAAAGCTGTTACATTGGTTTTAGTGGGTTGTGGCTTTTGTAAAGGGGTGTGGCATGATGTGAAAGGGGCGTGGTAATGCAAATTGTTAATGGGGGCGTATTCAGGTTTAGTGCCTAGGGCAGCATGACCTATAAATACAGCCCTGAACACACCTTCTGTACCGTCCTGTAGGTCGGTACAGAATAGACCCCATAGCTCCATGTAGTGACGCAACTACCTGCTACTTGGTACAAATTAACTGGATCACAGCAGACAATGAATGCAAATGAGCACCTTGTTACCTGCCAAGAGTAGTACACTGCATTGAATGCCACACAGCGGCAGGACCGCTAGTAACACGGAGAAATGGGCACCACATACACAGGACGTGACTACAATACACTGCGCTGGGAGTCTTCTGTTGCATAGTACAATACCACATGCAACCACAGTAAAGTGTTAAACTAAATCAACATCTGCCTGTTACTATATTTAATATACTGTGCTGCAATAAATTCTTCTCCTCTGCCTGCTACTATGCTTCCTAATATTGTGCTGCTGACGAGAGGGTTGAGCACAGTGTAGTTCCAGTTGTATTATTGTTCTTATCAGTTTGTAAATGTGCTCAAGTGTCTGTCGGTCTTCACTGGCTGCAGTAATTATGTGCCATTGCCTGGTGTCGCCGGTTACAGCGTATACTTTTGAACAATGACATTGGGCAATGGCATATCAACTCTCTAGCTAATCCGTGCCAGAAGTAAATAAGACTGGCAGTGGTGGCGGACTGTGACAGCCCTGGAATAGGTGAGGGAGAGGCGAGTGTAAGCTTTATTTTCATAAGGGCAGCAGTATCCGTAAAATGATCTGGAAAACTCCCTTCAGGAGTAGGTACGTTTTATACAGTCTTTTCTTACCTTCGGCCCTTTTGAGTGCAACCATAATGCAGATGTGACCCCTGGTGAAAATGAGTCTGACACCCCTGCTCTAGAGGGTGCGTACTCTGTCTTCAAGCTGTACTTGAATTATAAGGTACAGTATGCTATAAAATAGTATCAGTGTTGGTACTTATTTGATTAGTGTACTTGGCTTCCAAATTTGACAAACCCTGCTCTAGTCCATACTATATATACAAACTATACAAAAATACAGCAGTATGCTACATGATTTTAGGCAGAAACTTCTATACACGTTTCTTGTGATTTTTTTTTTTTTTTAAATATATTGTTTCTTTGTTCCAGTTATACAGTCATTCTTTAACATACAATATTAATTGGTTCCAGGATGACCACTGTATGTTGAAAATGGAAAATGTCACCCAACATAATACAGAATGAAGATGAAAGGAAATTAAACTAATACGGATAAAGCAAGTCCTTACATACAACAGTCAGAAAGAGCTGCTGGAAGCTGAAAATCACATTCTATAAAGAGGATGGGAGCTTCTTTGTGTCATGTACTTTATATACAATGTACCAGAAAAAAAAATGGGGTGCCGTCACCTCATGCCCAAAGAAGCCGCTCATTCTGGCACATGTATTGAGCAGTACAGAACATGTAGTACCGCACTGCACTGTAGAGTGGCGCTAACAAACCACCAATCACTGCATGCACTGCACTAATACAGGAGTTTTGCAAGTAAAATGTTTATATAACAATTGGCCGGACCAGTGTCTGGGACAGTGTACCTTGAAACCACACTTCACATATAATGACACAGGAAGGACCATTGTGTATCCTATTGTATCCTGAGGCCATTGTATTTCGAGTTTTAAAACTTTTATTTTTTTATCATCACTGTTCAACCTTATGGTAACAAAAACACGTCCCTCACTTTTTCCTTCGGAGTCTGCATATTTCATAGGCATTATAGAGCAGTACAGCAAGTTGCATTTCAATGGTTTAGATAAAAGACAATTTATTAAATATTTAATCATGATCATAGCTCTTTGCCCCTTTTTCTGTTTGTTTTCCTTTAATCTAGCTGCAGTTTTGAACCTGATAGAAGATTTTAATTTCCTCTAAAACTTTCATTTATCTGGAAGAAATCTTTCAGGTTGTAAATGTCTCTGATGAAAAGCTGCTGGATGGATGTGACCCATAATTAGGTATTCATGATCTTGAAAATGATTGCTTTGACGGAATCTGAGTATGAACAGATTCTGTTGTTCATTTCATCTTTTACCCATGATGTTCTATGCATTTTTACCTTTAATACAGTTGAATGCCCATTCTAAGAACTTCCACGAAAGTGTTACTATGACAATTTTGTACCATCATAGGGCTGTATGGTAATCTAAGTTCTGTCTGGTGACAACACATGGGATCCTGATGTCACTGTAAAACTTGATCATATAACACCTATTAATAGAAATATTATCCAATACATTTTGTTGGTAGAAGTTAAGTTTATTATTTTATAACTACAGATCAGGGGCGTAACCAGAGAAGCCTGGGCCTCATAGCAAACTTTTGGATGGGGCCCTCTCTATCTCCCCCCCCCCTCGCCTGCTTTCCCGACCATGAACATTTACCAGGACATGCAGTTACTAGATAATACAAGGAGCGATGATCTCACCATACTTACCGTATCACCAGCATACTGCTACCAAAAATATCCCACTATACCAAGACCAACATTACCAATAATGCTACTACATAAGTATCTGATTATACCACCAGAACACAACCACAAATTACGACCACATAGGTACTGAATAATACCCCTACACTATTACTGATCAGTACACAAAGACCAATAGTACCGCCATATAGTGACCATATACACTACCGTTCAAAAGTTTGGGGTCACTTAGAAATTTTCTTATTTTTTGAAAGAAAAGAACATTTTTTTTTTTGTTTTTTTTTAAATGAAGCTAACATTAAATGAATCAGAAATACACTCTAAACATTGTTGATGTGACTATTCTAGTTGCAAACGTCTGGTTGTTAATGCAATATCTACATAGGTGTATAGAGGCCCATTTCCAACAACCATCACTCCAATGTTCTAATGGTACATTGTGTTTGCTAACTGTGTAAGAAGGCTATTGGATATTTTGAACGACCTTGAAAACCCTTGTGTAAGTATGTTAGCACAGCTGAAAACAGTTTTGCTGCTTAGAGAAGCTATAAAACTGACCTTCCTTTGAGCTAGTTGAGAATCTGGAGCATTACATTTTCATGTGAAACTCGACAGTCTTGTTCTGAGAGATGAAGGCTATTCCATACGAGAAATTGCCAAGAAACTGAAGATTTCCTACAATGGTGTGTACTACTCCCTTCAGAGGAGAGCACAAACGGGCTCTAACTAGACTCCGCGTTGCGGGCCCTTTCGGGGTAGAGGGGAAAAAAAAAGAATATCTGAGACTGGCTAATAAAAGGAAAAGATTAATATGGGCTAAAGAACACAGACATTGGACAGAGGAAGATTGTAAAAAAGTGTTATGGACAGATGAATCGCAGTTTGATGTGTTTGGATCACACAGAAGAATATTTGTGAGACGTAGAACAACTGAAAAGATGCTGGAAGAGTGCCTGACGCCATCTGTCAAGCATGGGGGAGGTAATGTGATGGTCTGGAGTTGCTTTGGTGCTGGTAAAGTGGGAGATTTGTACAAAAGGGATTTTAAATAAGGAAGGCTATCACTCCATTTTGGAATGCCATGCCATACCCTGTGGACAGCGCTTGATTGGAGCCAATTTCATCCTGCAACAGGACAATGACCCAAAACACACCTCCAAATTATGCAAGAACTATTGAGGGAAGAAGCGGGCAGCTGGTATTCTATCTGTAATGGAGTGGCCAGCGCAGTCACCAGATCTCAACCCCATTGAGCTGTAGTGGGAGCGGTTTGACCGTATGGTACGCAAAAAGTGCCCATCAAGCCAATCCAACTTGTGGGAGGGGCTTCTGGAAGCATGGGGTGAAATTTCTCCATTTTACCTCAGCAAATGAACAGCTAGAATGCCAAAGGTCTGCAATGCTGGAATTGCTGCACAGGGAGCATTCTTTGACGAAAGCAAAGTTTGACGTAGAAAATTATTATTTCAAACAAAAATCTATATCTAACCATGTCAATGTCTGGACTATATTTCTATTCATTTTGCAACTCATTTGATAAATCAAAGTATAAGTTTTCAGAGAAAACACAAAATTATCTGGGTGACCCCAAACTTTTGAACGGTAGTGTAGTGGTTGGTATCAGCATGCACAGGTGCTCTACAGACTGTGTATTACCCCCATATAGTCACCATATAGTGGTAGACACCAGTGTACACAGACTCTGCAGACATAGTGATTAAAATGATTACTGCGATTACAGTGCAGCTACATCTTGTGACTCACAGGTGACATTTCTCTGCCGAGTCGTTGACTTTCCCCTTTTGTTCTGCATTCAGTTCAGACCACCATGATGACTTCTCCCGTCCACCACTCATCCCTGCACATAGAATCTTCACTTTTTCAGCACCTCCCTCACTGTCCCCCACCTCTGTACAAACTTCCAGGAGGTGGCAGAGGGGTATAGGCCATAGCTTAAACACCTAGTCTCCTAGAAGGGAGAAACAGAGAATTCACACCCTGGAGATTGTGTTACAGCTATGGTCTGTACTCCTCTGAATCATATTGCTACCTAGGTAGACCCCATTAGATAGGTTGGTAGGCTCTAGATAGGTAGGTTGGTAGGCTCCAGGTAGGTAGGTAGTACATAGGCCCCAGTTAGGTAGGCAGTACATAGTCCTCAGGTAGGTAGATTGGTCCTAGGTAGGTAGGCAGTAGTTAATCAGGTCTCCGATAGGTAGATTGGCCCTAAGTAGGCAGTAGTTAGGCCCCAGTTAGGTAGGCAGCCCTGAGGTAGGTAGGTAGGCTGTAGGTATGCCCCAGGTAGCTAACTAGTAAGTGGGTGGGCTACAGTTAGGCTGTAGTTGGGCCACAGGTAGCTAGGCTTTAGGTGGGGCCCACATTGGTAGGTAAATAGGCTATAGGGGGCCCCAGATAGGCAGACCGGCTTTAGCTATATGGGTCCATTTAGGCAGGCAGGGTTTAGATTAGGGTTTAGGCTATAGGGGGCCCCAGATATGCAAGGTTTAGGTAGGCTATAGAGTCCCCATATAGACAGGCAGGTTTAGGTAGCTATAGGGCCCATATAGGTAGGCAGGGTTTAGGTGGCTATAGGGGTCATATGTGTAGGCAGGCAGGGCTTAGGGTAGTCTATAGGGGCCATAGGGACCGGGCCCCGGGGCAGCTGCTATTTCTGCTACCCCAGTAGTTCCGCCCCTGCTACAGGTTATAAAATGAGTTACTGCACAGTTTATAAAATAAGTGGAGTAACCAGAAGTTCACTTTTAACGCTCTACTTAAATTTAAGAGATTTTGACCAGATGATTTTGCTTCCTTGCTGATTTCTTGAAGCACTGGCCAGAGCTATTAGAATTTTTCTTACTTTAGTAACCCACTAGCAGGTATTGTTGGCGCTCACACATTAAACAGGACGGTACTCTTACATAGCTTTACTCAACATAATGACATAACAAAGCAGAGATCTGTCTTAGTCCAGAAAAAGTGGTTTCTTAAGTTATTAAAGGAAAGCTTTAAACTGACATTTTTCAGGACATCCTTGTTATGTTTGATGGCTTTTATGTACTAAATTGGGTTGCAGTCCCTTGTTTACACTGTACAAAAAAGAAAAATATATTTCTTCTTTGTCGAGAAACTCCAGATTTCAAGCTTTGGACAAAAGAAGATTGAAATGTAAGTGGTTTTTATCCTGTGCTGATTGTTTCCTAATTTTAGGGTATGTGTATATGTCAGATTCTCCCAGCAGACTTTTATATTGCAGCTGTGGTTTTCGCTGATAAGTTTGTGGGTTAGGCTATGTCTACACTGCATCAGAGAAAAAACGTCCCTTAAAGCGGCCGTTCTCTCTCTGATGAAGGACCGCGGCTTTTGTCACGCTTTGTGCAAAAGCCGCGGCCGCTTCTTGTTTTCCCGACGCCCCCCATACAATTGTATTGTATGGGAAGACAGCAAGAAGACGAGAAGCGCCAGCGGCTTATACAACATGTTGTACTGTATATTACGCCGCTGCCGAAAGACGGGCAGAGAAAAGACGAGCTGTGTAGACAGCAACTCGTCTTTTCTATTGCCGTCTATGGCACCACACTGACGATCGTATCTCCGGCACTTTTAAAAAACGAAATGCGCCGGAGATACGATCGTAATCATGTGCAGTGTGGACATAGCCTTAGGGTGCTTTCACACGGAGCATTCTTTTGGTGCGTTTTTATATGTTTTTAGATGCGTTTTTTAAAGCGTTAATTGCTGTGCCTTTCTATGCAAAAAAAATCTGCATTTTTGATGCTTTTTGTGCAAAAAGGCACAGCAATGAATGCTTTACATTTCTGCACCAAAAACGCATAAAAAAGACACTCCATGTGAAAACACCCTTAGTCCCAAAATAAAGCTAATTTGTGTTCAAATCCAAAGTGAAAGGGTGCTTTCACATAACTCAGTTTTTCTGCAGTTTAACTAAAGCGCAGTTAAAACTGCATTAACAGCAAACTTATTTCACTTATCTAAACTGTTTGGAGTCATCAATTAGTGTGTATATAATCCACAAGACTTCACACACTGTAATTGATTACTTACTTGAAACACCTATCCAAACAATTTAGACAACTAAAAGCAGTTTAATTGGAACACAGTTAAAGCTGCACTGTGTGAAAGCACCCGAAGCACAATATTTGATTTATTTGACTGGATTCACATGTTTTTTTTTATCCATATTTTGCATCAGTATTTGTAGGTGTAGGTAGTGTAGGTGCAAGCTTTTCTATTCCATTGTTTTCTCTCCATGTTTTATTTCAGGTTTCGGCTGACAAATACTCCTTAAAATATACATAAAAAAATGCGATGGGAAGCCAGCTTTAGCATAACGTCAGATGTAATAGGACTTATGTCTTGGTTGCAGTACTTTTTGCTCTTCTCCCATGGGCTTTTTGCAGTGATAAAAAAAAAATGTCACATTGGAGGTCTTTGTCTAGATTTCTTTGGCCAAATGTGTATATTTATTAGGTAGGGAAGAAGAACCCAAGCAGTTGCCAGATACTTTCATCAGTGGCCTAATATCTGGCGAAACAATGCTTTCCTTGTTTTGAAATAATAATCTTTATTTATATAGCGCCAACATATTCCGCAGCACTTTACAATTTGAAATCCATGACTAATCCACTTTTTCTTAACCTCTTGCATTTGAAAGCCCTCATACTGCATATATAATATTTTGGAGCTTAATAAAAAAAAAAAAAGTGTTTCACGTATTAAAAAAGTTAAAATGTGCAACTGCGGCTTTCTTGTCAGTTACTTACACCATAATATAATGTATATGAGCATCTTTCAGAATGGCTTTGTAACCATTTCCAGACTAATGCATATAAATTCACTTTTATTGGCTTTTCCCTACTTTTATTTTGATTGTGATATATTGTAGTGGAGCGGAGACCATTTGTGTCTACTTCACATTTAAAAGGGTTGTCCATTTTATTTGAAAATTGTGAAGTACTGCTGCCCAATAACATAAAAAAATCTATACTCGCCGTCCTTCTCACCTCTATAACTCTGCACTCTCTGCGGTTTTCTGTTTACTTGCTGTCTAAGGCTATTTTCACACAGCTTATTTTGGGACGTATTTCAGCGTGTAATTCACGCCGTACTGCGCGAATTACGGGCTGGAACACGTCCCAGTCATTACGGTAATCCACAGTTCTCATAGAGAACTATGGATTACGTATCCTCTCCCTGCTCGCACAATACGGCGAGCGGGGAGAGAAGTGACATGTCCTTATTCATGGCGTATACACACCGAGAATAATGCATGTCTATGGGGCATGCGGGCTGCCACCCCCCCTGCCCCGCCCCGCTCCCGCGAACTAAGTCACGTAATTAAGCTGTGTGAACATAGCCTTAGGGTGCATACTGTAAACGCTGGGTGTTTTAGAAGTACACACTGGCCAGCGTGTACTTCTAAAACACTGACAGCAAGCTCTCATTGACTTTCCCTTTCCCCAGCACGTAAACGCCTGGAAGAAGTGACCTGTCAATTCTTTTCCCCGCCTTGTATTATACGCTGGGGAAAACGTCGGGTATGAGCTGTGAATTACCGTAATTGCTGAAATACGACATGCAGTTACGCTATATCAATATACCCATAGGCCAAAGAGGACGTCACCACTTCAGCCGCTGATTTGGCTGCAGGGATCACATGCCACTCCTTTACATTACAATTCGTAAGTGAACAACTCTAAATCCTAACATAAAATGAGCAACCCTTTTAAGTGGTGATTTGATTCATCAGGCTGGCAGTGTAAGGCTTGGTGGCAAAATATATATATATATATATATATATATATATATATATATATATATATATAATTTTTTACATATTTGGTATTAAAATTGGTATGCACGTGTTACAGAAGAAAACATTTTTTCACAATGTTTGCAAAGTCCTAAAATAATATTAAAAGATACACATCTGAGTAAAGACACATAAAGGTAGGTACGCAGGCTTCGACATCAGGCTTAGTAATTCTTATTGCAATCAATATCTCATTTGGTACATACTGTAAAAAGAATCATGTGGTTGGTATACTTGACGATAAAAAGGAGAAACAAAACCAAAGGGGAAAAAAAGAACTTCTGTAGCTCAGGTGGAAAAAAAAATAGAACAATTCATCAGTACTGCAGAGAGATGTACAGGGTCACTTGTCGAA
Organism: Phyllomedusa bahiana; assembly: GCA_025379985.1. Classification (NCBI taxonomy): domain Eukaryota; kingdom Metazoa; phylum Chordata; class Amphibia; order Anura; family Hylidae; genus Phyllomedusa; species Phyllomedusa bahiana. Next base: position 14,285 of record JAODAL010000634.1, on the reverse strand, counting down.
ATATTCAGGTGATAGTAGCACTTGACTTACCTGTACTAAAGGGGTTATCTCACTACAAGGATTGCTTTTAATGTTAAAGATCTCGCAAAAACAAGTCACTTTGCAACATGTGTCCATTAACAGTGTCCTACCTATTCCTATTGAATCAGACTGTTGCTATTTTTGATGTAGTTTTCTTTTCTTTATTTAGCCTTAATTTTCCCCAAACCATGGCAAAACCGCATGCATGGAAACAGCCTAAGCCAAATTTCACATAAGCAAGATACAAGCATATTTACACAAATCTATTAGTGCCACAACTCTACCACAGGTCTAAAATGCCGAACTCGCAGCATCCTAGGGATCTACATAGGGATACACTGAAAAGCATTATTTCACCTGTGCCAGGAAATTCTGGTAAGAAACCCTAAAATAAGACCAGTGGCCTGAAGAACTGAAAACCGTAAAATTTACTCATTGGATTGAAAAAAACTTTGTTCGTTTTAAACCGGTATTTCTCAAACTTACTGCGTGCGGAATTAGGGTCATTTTTTTTCGAGTTCAGTTTACTCCTTTACAGTCAGAATCGACTACCATTCATTCCTATGTGTTTTAGACATGGATCCACGTTAAGAACCACATACAGATGTTTTGGACGCGTATTACCTGAGGTTTCTAGCCATCCTCATTGACATAAATAGTGCGTTTTTGCACGTGTAATACGACCAAAGAATGAACATGTTCTAAGTTTTTGTGGGTTATTTTTTGCCGTGCATACGGTACTTGTATTTTCTATTGTGGTCAATGGGAATGGTTTTCTTTTAGTTTTAAATGAGTATTTTGAGTTGGACTTCACGTGGATTTCAACTTGAAATACTCATTGTGCGGACAGAGCCTAACAAATATACAAAAATAGAGGGTCAGTAGATAGAAATACCACAACACTGTATTATAATCACAATATGCTGTGGTCAGTTTATAGTGTTTTTATCTTATTTTGTACATTTGAAGAGTGAAGAACTTTCCTTTAAATTCCCCTACGGTTCAAAACATTTTCTTTATTTTTGGGCAGTCACTTCTGCACTGTATTCACTATTTGTTTCCTGTGAATCGTCTGCTGTCGGAATGCTTCGTTTGCTTAATGAGTTCTGTTTAGATGCTGACAGGGTACAAGTGCGGAATCTAATATCCTTTTTTAATCTCATTTTGCACATTTTAGATTAGTTACAGATGTGTATTTTCTCAAATAATAGATATTGCCTTCAGGTCAAAACAGTAATAATACCTGATACAAACCCCTCCATTCCCTCACCCCCTTGTCTTAATGTTGAGCGCTCATTCTCTTTTTAACCCACAAACAAACCTGTTGGATGGTAACGTAAAAGTCACTTTTTTGGCTTCTTGAAATGGGAGGAGTTGGACAATATACTTACACTTGTGTAAATTCACCTATTTGGATTCATTCCTGGGAAATAGTAATGCGAAGTAGTGACCAAATTACTGCCATGTGATGGTGGCCTTGGGCCTCATAATCACAGCTGGGTTTTGAAATCTGCAAGACCATGCTGTAATGCTTGGTGACTATGGATTTTATTTTTTTTTCTTTTGTATGATGATTCCTTATCATGTCCTCTTATCTTCAGTCAGCTGATCTATGTTGTCAGCCTTTTTTTTTTTTTTTTTTCAACGCATTTTTATTGGAGAATTTAAGAATGCAAGAAAGAAAAATAAAAAACTTAAAAAAATTTAACAAATGAGGCCCTTCTACTCATTCACAATGATCAGTTTAGTCCCAATGATTTGTAGGCACAGTAGCGGAGGTTGCAGTGTAGCAAAGATTATGATAGTCAGTTAGGCCATGTTCACATGGCTTAACTGCGGGACGTAATTACGCCCCACAATTACGCCGTGTGGCCGGGGGCGGGAGCGGGGGAGTGAGCGGGGGGCCGACACTTCGCTTGCCCATAGACTTGCATTACCAGCGGCACGTATACGCCGCTGGTAATTCACATGTCAATTATCTCCCCCCTCGGCGTATTGTGCGAGCAGGGAGAGGAGACGTAATCCATAGTTCTCTATTAGAACTGTAGATTACCGTAGTTACTAGGACGTATTCAGTCCGTAATTTGCGCACTTCAGCGCGTAGTTACGGACTGAAATACGTTCACTTTTAAGCCATGTGAACATGGCCTTAAAGAGTCAAAACTGACCACAGATTAGAGAGTTTAACTGTCAACATGACAGCCACATTACGATAAAAACAATAGTATATGGTCGTGGTCCTTGAAGGAGAAACTATAGAGCTGGACCCATTACATAGGTAGGGTTAAAAGGTATTAGTCCGTTCACTAAGAGCGAGACGTAAATGAGAGATTTCTTAGATGTCACCTAGTGACGCGACCAAATGGAGCAGCCAATTCAGTTATACTGCTTCAGTTACGGTCATGGCGCCTGTGGCACGAGTCAGGCGCAGTTACCCGGGATCAATTAGCTACGTCCAGAGGAGACACTCCAAGATCTAGAAAGAGAGTTTAAGTGGCAGTAGGGCGGAACCTTAAGAATAACGAAGCAAGGGGAGCCCAGGGAGAGGGGGGGAGGGGACGGGGAGGGGCGCCTGGCACATCCATAAGAGAGGGAGAGATCCATTATCTCTTAGGCCTCGTTCACATGGCTTATTTGGGCACGGATTGGCGCCGTACTCCGCGCCGGATTTGCGCTTCAGTACGGCGCCAATCCGTCCCTGTCATTACGGTAATCCACTGCTCTCATAGAGAACAGTGGATTCCGTCGCTCCTCCCCGCTCGGCGAATCCGCCGCGGGGGGAGAAAGTGACATGCACATTATTTACGGCCGCGGACGCGCTGTAAACAATGCATTGTCTATGGGGCCGGGAGCGGCGCCCCCGAAGCGCTCCGGCCCCGCCCCCGTCCCGCCCCTTATTCACGGCGGATTTGTGAGCTCAATACGGCTCACAAATCCGTCGGGAATAAGCCTTGTGAACACGGCCTTAAGGTATCGACAACACCACACAAAAGGGAGATTACCAGTCAGGGTCATCTCCTGAGATTTGGTATGCCATATACCAGGTGGTGAGACTAAAACATTGTCTAAGTTTTGATCGTATATGTCAGCCTTTTTTTTCATATGACAGATACATTTTCCGAGGTACTGTATAGGTCCTGCATTCACTTGTGGTGGTTTCACTGTTTTTTGACACTCTCTGGTAAATTACTGTAGCACCAAGATTTTCTGCACCAATACTGCCCCTTGTGAGTGTACTGTAAAGGAACTAATAATAATTGTCAAAATTTAAATGGCCTCTGACTTTTAAATAAGCTTCGTATACATAAGAAGTACAAGTGAACATGAGAGACTTATTAGATAGATTTGCCTTTTTCTCCACTTATCACTTTTCTCCACCCACGCTAAGCTCCATCATTCACTTTCTTAAAAAAAAAGAATACTATAATGCATATTAACATGGATCAGCTATCTGAAGATTTTGGTTACGTGTTGCCCATAAAAGTCTATGGAGAGGAGAGGGTGAAGAGGCTGTGTTTCTCTGCCAGTCTCTATCTAAAGATGCTGTTGTAAACTCTGGATCACACTTCATTCGTAGCTTTCACCAATTGTTACTGCTCTGTAATGCCCTCCCTGTTGCTCCTGCTTTTGAGGGCATTTTACAGAGAGATAGGGGAACAAGATCTACACTGCTGTGTGTAGTATGTAGGAGACATCATAGCAGCTAGTCTCCATCCTCTAGCTTAGGTTCAACGGAAAATTAGAGATGGAGCCTGCAGAGAGGAAAACTGGTGAAGAATGACGTGTATGTTATATAATGGCCAGAAATAGTGATACTTCATGTGTACACACCACCTGTTCTGAAAAGTTATCTAAAGGTTCCAATATGTTTTAAATCAGTGTTTTTATAAAAAAAAAAATTGTGCTACTCTTCTACTTATTCTTATAGACTATAATGGAGAGGGTTATACACAAGAGTGACCACCTCTTATTGAATTATTTGCAGACTGCGACAGTGGTTAAAAGGATCCCTTTTCTCCCTTCCCTTGTACCGGTTTAATAAGATTTACAAACCATTTACTAATCTATGGCATGCTGTAGATGTTGTCAGACTTATAAAGTGACACTACATTTGCAGATTTCATTTTGCACACCAAGTTAATTCCTGAACTTGGGGTTGTCTTACCACAAGGATTGCTTTTTATGTTAAAAATCTTGCAAAAACAAGTCACTTTGCAATATGTGTCCATTAACCGCATCCTACCTATTCCTAGAAATCCCCTCTTTTATGGGCTGCATCAGCTCCTCAGGTTGCTATAGCTACAGACCTGTTTGATCCCTCTTGATAGGCTGCCAGCACTGGTTGCTATAGCTGCAGACCTGGCTGCTACTGCAGCCTAATGGAAGCCAGTAAACATGCCCCTGAATTCAAAATGAAACCAAGAAAACAGGACTGAGGTAAGATGAAAAGATGTAGTGAGACAATCCCTTTTGAAATGTGTCATTAAAGTGTGCAATGTTCAAAACTGAATCTCTGCATATAATTTCTAAGTGAATATGTATAATTAAATATAACTCTATAAACTTAGGCTTCCTGAATTATGATGTCCGTTAACATTGTGAATAATTGTAGCTGAATACAGTGGGAGGTTTTTTGGGCATATTTTGTAATTTGACAATTTCTTAATCTACACTGACGTACATATGGTGTATTATTAAGAAAATAACATTTTCTTTTGTCTTTCCTTATAGATAATAGTGAATCTTTTTTTTTTTAGTACTGGAAAACCTCACCGTGAGGACTGGCCATCTGTACTGTCTGGATGGTCAATGAGCAGAGTGAATGTTGTTATCTGAAGGGAGCATATGTGTGTAATTTATAGGAAAGCAAAGGTTGTTTGGGCAGGTTACTGGAGCATGCTAGATCTGCACTGGTATTACTTGTTGCTGTGTGGTTACCAAGACAGCGGTAGGGCCCAACACCCTATTCTCAAGTGTATTTCATTGCGCACATTAATGCAGATATTGACAAACACTACAGGGATGACAGAATTACCTCGCCAAACATTTACACAATCTTTGACGCATAGTTTCCCTTATCTGCGCACACTGCTTCCTCTACTCAATTAGAAACCTATTTTTCCCCATCAGCCTCTGTGAAATAGAGTAGTAATACTATGAAGGCTCCAACTGCATATGTTTTTTACCTATCTGTGAAGATTATGCTTTATTCTGTCTATAAGCACTAATCATTTATAAAGATTATATTTCCAAATCATACCGCTGTTACTAGGATGATGTCTAGTACAAAACGTTTTACACACAGGGATATTAGGCTAGGTTCACACGGCTTAATTGCAGGACGTAATTACGCCCCGCAATTACGCCATGTGGCCGAGGGCGGGAGCGGGGGGCCGGCACCTCGCCGGCCCATAGACTTGTATTACCAGCGGCGCGTATACGCCGCTGGTAATTCACATGTCAATTATCTCCCCCCTCAGCGTATTCGCCGAGCAGAGAGAAGAGACGTAATTCATAGTTCTCTATGAGAACTGTGGATTACCGTAATGACTGGGTCGTTTTCAGCCCGTAATTTGGGCACTTCGGCGCGTAATTACGGACCGAAATACGGCCCATTTTAAGCCGTGTGAACATAGCCTTATAGTGGGATGGAAACAACTAGTAGAAAATATTGTTGCAAAGGTAGCAAAATACAATGTTACTGTTTTGTAAATCCGATATTTCTGATCCAGTTGCCCATCAGAAATGGAATGTTCTGCAGACCATATAATAATTACATTAGTGATAATTAGTGTTGCGCTTCACATTCGGGTCCGCGTTAAATTTGACCCAAATATCAGCAATTTGAGTTTGGTTGGCATAAACCAAATTTTGACAGTTGCACAAAACTCGTCCCTAACCCTATATTGGGGTTGGAATAAGGATTTATGCATTATTGCACTGTCCTATCCAGTCGTATGTTAACTTTACATGTTCAGATGTCACAGCTGATGTATACATGTATTCAACATCGAGATTAGAGGATAGGCTTTGGGTTGCAGACTTCCAGCTACAATCCTAACCTAAACTATGAGTTGGGGCCAGGCTTAGAGGGTTAACTCTAAGGGCCTGTTCACACGGCGTTTTTGGATGAGGTTTTGGACAGGTTTTCGCTGAGAAGTTTACGCTTTTGGAGCCTGTTTGTCGGCTAACGGGCTCGAAACGTGTAAACTTCTCAGTCTGTATTTGATATTATATCATGGTTTTAAGAATGATCCAATCAAAGTGCGTTTTTATCAATATTTTCTGCATTCTGAGCATGAGTGCTAGAGTCCTTCTTTTGAATTGTACTAGAGGATTGGGAGTTCTTCACCTTCTCTTGAATTGTATTATCGCATGTTAGAATATCTACAGCCGGATATTCACCTCCTAGGTGCACCGTGCGTGAAAGGACTGTATGCGGACTCCATGCGAAGAGGAACTACTGGTGAGCGTTTACCTGTTCTTTGTATTTAGTGGTCACAATCCTCTAGAATCTACTACCTGGTATAGCCTGTAGTCAAATGAATTAGTGACTAATTGGGTTGACTACGTAAACTACTCATGTCGGCCTTGTTACAAGTTGCGTATGTAATGATATTATGATAGTATAGAATAAAAAAAATTCATACAGATGCAGAAAACTTTCACATGACTTAGCATGTTACATACAATGATGTAGCAAACTTTAACTTGACATTTTCAGTGTCCTGTTTTGTTTGAAATGTCAGTTCATGTATGTAATGCGTAATGCCAGGTTGAAGGTTGCTACTGCTGTAACAAGACTGCCAGGTCCTACAGACTGCCATGTTACCTTACAGGAGATAGGACATATACTGTGATGTGTATGATCGCACGAAGGTAAAACATGTTCTCAAAGAGGTTTTCTGTATTAGAAAGTACCAGAAATCATGAAATTCTAAGTTAGTAGAAAGTTATGTTCAAGACTCAAAGCAAACAGTGATGCCATAGAGCGTGTCTCCCTCTGGAGGACCCATCACGTCCATGAATTACAACCCATTGATTGCAATATGAGCGGTTTAATGCTTAATTTTCCATGTAGCGATGCTGCACTGAACCACAGATCAAGATAGTTGCCAATTTGGGAGACTTAGGCCTCAAAAGGGCCTCTGGCTCCAGGCAGAGACAGACTGTCTAGATGCCTTTATCTGACATTACAGTCACAAACGCCATATAAATGGAGTACTTCACATAGTCATAAACACGTCATAAAGTCGTTGACTGTGACATAGCCACTGATTCTTTTTCACAAATGTATTTTACATATATATTTTATTTGTGCTAAACATATATTGCATGTGTATTAAAAAGTTCTGACGAATTTGGTGGTGCTATCTAAATTTTATTTTTAAGATCTATACGGTAAAAGACATTGTGCACTCATTCAAATTAAGCCTTAGGTTGTCCTTTTCAGCCAAGCATCCTATTAAGAGCTAAAAGGTAACTGTGAAAAAATTCTCAGCACACCCTAGTGGCAACCACAGGTAGCCAGCATTTTTTCTTTTAGGGTACATCTGCATGACAAGGATTTTCCAAACGGTTTTCAGAGTTTTTGGATTTGAAAATAATGTGAAAACCGACCGTCAACCATCCCAATAGATGTCAGTAGAAAATCTGAGCTGTAGTCTACACAGCTCAGATTTTCTGATGGATGGATTTCAAGCCCAAAAACCGTAAAAAAAAGAATATGTAAATTTTTGCGCCCGGTTTCAGGGAGGAACATGTACTCTTCAATGTTTAGGGGGACAGCTAAATCTGAAGTCTGGTGTCAGAAACTGCCCCCCTAATACATTCAAAAGACGATAAAATGCTGGTCGGATTCTTTAATAAAATCTGACCAGTATTTTGTCATCGCGTGTGACCGTACCCTAAAGAGAACCTGTCACATAGGTTTTGCCCCCCTTGGTGAGGACCGCACAAGCTAGTGACAGACCTGCTGTTTCCAGTGCTGTGTCCCTTATTCTGTAAGATACAGCAGTTTGATTATTTAATGCTCAAATCTTCAGTTTTCAACTACAAAAGAGTCATGAAAAGAGTCCATTTTAATTCATGCCCCGCCCACCTAACAACTGATTAACCTATTACTTTGAATAGGTAGAAACATGTGAATAACTGTCAGGTGGGCGGGGCAAACACTTGTTCATGAATAAGCTGGACTCTTTTCTGCCTGAAAACTTCCAGATTTGAGCATTAAATACTTTGAAACTGCTGCATCTTACAGAATAAGGGACACAGCGCTGGAAACAGCATGTCTGACACGAGCAATGGGGGCGTAATCTGTGACAGGTTCTATTTAAATCTATTTAGCCAGGTGACTTGTAGTTCTGGATCAGAAAAAGAATGATTGGCAGTTTACACATTTTATATTTTAATCAGTTCGGTCAATTCACACATGCAGTCTTTTTTACATGCAGGTTTGAGTGCAGTGGAATATGTATTGTAAATGAGACTGCAGTAACTACATGTGTGTGCGATTCAGTTCTGATCAGTGATAAATGAAGAAGTGGAACTTCTAACAATCATTGCTGCATGTAAAAGTATCTTATTATCTCTGAATGGGATCGGTTTAAAAAGGACCTGTGACCTCTCTTGACGTGTGTTTTACTAAATATTTCTGTTCCCTGTGAAATAATTCTGGAGCATCTTCATCTGTTTGTTCCTCTGTTATTCCTCCTAAAAATGTATTACTAAATCATTCGTCTGGGTGTTGCAACTTCCGTTTTCAGAGGGTTGGGTCCCTGCTCATACTGATTGGACAATGTCAGACTATGCAGGAACACTCCCCAATGGTAACACCCATCTGACAGATTCAGTAATACAATTCTAGGAGGAATAACAGATAAGCGGCACAACACTGAGATATAAGGAGATGCCCCAGAATTAGTATTTCGTAGGGAACACAAATATTTTCTATATCCTATCGAGCTGCCATAAAAGTGCAAGATGGTAACACCCCTTTAAGGAAAATACATCTTATGTTTTATGGTTCTTTTTACATGCTTTTATTCTGATTTTGGTTTTATACACCTTTAAAGCTCTGTTTACATCTGTACATATACCTCAGACTTCTGCCCTTGTATAGCCAAACAATGTCTTATGTTTGCAAAAATGTCAGAAGTAAAAAAAAATGTACTGCATGCAGTATATGTCTTGCTTTTTTGTTATGCCAATGCATGCCACCATTATACAGGCTGAAAGAACAGTATTGCCCTTTATAAGGTAAATTGGGCCACATGGTTACTTTTAACGTCTTAACTGGGACCTTTCCTGGAACATACACTGAATGTGTTTACAGAAGGTTATGTGAACACAGCCTTAGACTAGGTTCATGGCTCTTATTTTTCATCCGGAAAAATGTTATGTAAAACATCGTGAAATACCTGGCAGATATCCAAGCTTTCATTGTAAGGCTATGTTCACACGGCTTAAAATGGGACGTATTTCAGTCCGTAATTCAGTCCGTACTGCGCGAATTACGGCTGGAATACGTCCCAGTCATTACGATAATCCACATTTCTCATAGAGAACTATGGATTCCGTCTCCTCTCCCTGCTCGGCGAATCCGCCGCTGGGGGGGAGATAAGTGACATGTGAATTACTAGCGGCGTATACGCGTCGCTGGTAATGAAAGTCTATGGGCCGGTGAGGTGCCGCCCCCCGCTCCCGCCCCTGTCCACACGGCGTAATTGCGGGGCGTAATTACGGCCCGCAAATAAGCTGTGTGAACATAGCCTAACGCTTTTTAGTCCCATCTACTGGGACAAATCCACTTCCTAGCACTTGGTGTGTTTTCCTCACTCAATACATGCCCCATTGATGAGCATTCCCATAAACTTCAGATGCACTTTTTGGTGTGCATTTTTGTGCATTAAGTGTGTCCCCTCATGCATGCATACATACATACATACATACATACATACATACTACATACATACATACATGCATGCATATGCATACATACACAAATACAGGTCCAAAAAAGGCCATGTGAACCCAGCCTAATTCTGCAACTATTTGACTAGCATGGTTTTTTCATTTACTGTAGGTGAGATTTTAATGGTTAGATAGAAGATCAGATTTAATGATGTAGTCTGCATTGATATGCTTAATTGCTTCACTGAACTGGAAATCTGGCTAGACAGCAAATGTATCTTGACAAATCTGTCATAAGATATAGCGTTAAACAATCCCATATACTGAGCCGTCACATCTGTGACAAAATCAATAGTGACTGTTGTATTGCTAGAAGGACTTTTTTGTGTATGTCTAAGCTTCTGTAGGATTTGCTTTTTTATAGTTTTTTTTTTTTTTAATATATTTAGTTTAGAACACCTTTTTAAAGTAAAGGTCCACCTTTAACAAACACTGGCAAGAATATCGAATATACTGGAAGTGAATTGGCATGTAGGTGTTGTTTTTAGTGTCTTACAGAAAAGAACAAAATTTCCTTTTCTTCTTGGTGATGGATCTGCTATTTTTCTGATTTGTTACATATTAATATATTTGACGCTTTGTATATTAGTGAGCATCCTGATTTAACAAGCCCTTCCTCACTAGACGTTCACACATGTCATATTAAGATCTGTCAATAGAAGTTGATGGTTTTTACTCTTAGGCCTCGTTCACACGGCTTATTTCGCCGCGTATTTGCCGACGGATTGACGATCGTCAATCCGTCGGCAAATCAGTCAGAAACAAGTCACAGTCTATTTTCTATTGAAATCAATAGAAAATAGGCTCGTCGTTCACACGACGCGTATTTCCGTGCCGGATTGCCGCCGCGGATTGACGACGGCAATCCGGACGGAAAAACAATGTGCATGTCAATTATTTACGGACGGATTCACCACCTTCAATGATTGGAGATGGTGAATCCGTCGGGAAATCAGTTACAAATACGTGCCACACTTAGTGACTCTTATTTGCAACTGATTTTCAACTGATTTCAGAACGTATTTACGATCGGCAATCCGATGTAAATACGTTCTGAAATAAGCCGTGTGAACATAGCCTTAGAAAAAAATAGTGGAAAAAAATATTTGAAATAACTGGAAATGGTAATGGAAATATATTACAAAGATAGTGGAAATATATTACAGATAGTTTGACTACATTTCTTATTTAGTGACCAAATATAAACAAAGGTTTTATGCATTTCTAATATTATTACATGCTACAGTATATGGACAAAATTATGAAAGAAGTAGTATTCATGTACACAGTCATGTTATCTCTGTAGACATGGGAGTAATTATTGCAGGAGTAGCCATATCGGCTTCTATGGAATCCAAAACTAGAGGGCAGGGCCACCGTCGGAAATTTCAGAGCCCCATACAGATGCAGCATCTGATCCCCCTCCCCCCATCAACCTCGCCCTCACCAACCCAACTCGGCAACCTCTGCCAGTAAAAAATGCAATTGCATCATTGTTTTGGGATTTAGCTCTTGTTTGATATTACAACTTGCAGTTTATCTATATTGTGCCACTTGGTAAGTATACAAGGGTCAAAAAATACTGCCACATGATCCACTATAATGTTACTGACCAAATTAGCATACCAAGATCAATATAACCAAATAGCAACAAGGACCAGATAATACCACAACATCACCATATATCTCCACAATAAAGTGACTGAATAATACCACAACACTGTTACTGAATATAATTCATTATAATAAGACCAATATTACCTCCATACAGTGACCATATAGTGGTAGATACAATTGCACACAGTGCAGTTACATTTAATGACCACACCTGACATATTCTCTGACAAGTCGTTCATGTTCCCTTTTCTTTTTCATCTGCTCTAGACCGCCATGATGACTTCTCCCGGCCACCACTCGTCCCTGCAAAATTTACAACACCAACACCTGAGACTTCTTCACTCTTTTATCATCTTCCTAAATGTGTCTCTCTCCTCCTATGTACAAACTCCCCATCCATAGTGCCCCAAACGGTAATAATTACCCCCTTGGTGCCCTTTTAGTTATAGCCCCTGGTAGCTAGGTATACAGCCTCCCTCATAAGTAGTTAGTTGTAGTGGGCCCCCCCTTAGGCAGATAGGAAGGTAGTGGGCACCCCTTAGGTAGAAAAGTAGGTAGTGGACCCCCTTAAGCAGATAGGTAAGAACACTGGGGAGGCCCACTCAGTCATCTGCAGACAGACAGAGGAGGGCCGGGCTGCTCCGGTGACAGCGCGCAGATGTAAGTGTACTCTATGTGAATGTATTGAGTACAGCTGTGACGCGCAGCGCCGGCCCTATTTTAATAAACACAATTCGGGCCCCTGTCCAGGCCCTGTCCTGTCTTCTTTGTGAAACAAAGAAGAAGAATGAGTTGTACTAAACAGCTGCGGGATTAAAGATGCCCTTTTGCCACTAATCAGTTGTAAGGTTCACAACTTTTTCCGAAGTTCCGTTTAGAGTGTCCGTCATAGATTTCATAAAAAATGACACCGCGTGTTGTACCATTTTTTCCGTGACTGCACATTGGAAACCCAAGGGACGCCATTATAGTCAGTAGGGTCTGTCAGACATTGTCCATGTTCGTCATGTATCAGGTGCCACCTCTGCAACAGAGGATCCAAACAGAACCTCTGACATAGATGTGAACCTGGTCCAAGTCAGTTGTGCTATAATTATTGAAAGCGTCTAAATGGTACCAACAGTCCAACCATGAAACAATAGACTATAAAAACTAACTGAGAGGAACAAGTGCTGAAATGTGTAGCAAGTAAAAATCATTCAGACGTTGTTGCATCAATTATTGCAAAGTTCTGCGCTTTCTCTGGATGGGAAATCAGCACAAGGAATGTGCATGGGATATTTTGACATGGACTTCTGTGCAGCTTCTCCAACACCGAAACCTAAGATCACCTTGTGAAATGCCAGGCATTGGCTAGTGGGGTGTAAGCACTCTGCCACTGGACTCTGGAGTGGTGAAAAAGTTGTTTTTTTTTGCTTTACATTGAATCACAAATAATTTTTATATACGATATAATGCAATTAAGGCTATGTCTACACAGCAATGTTAAAATGCCGTCCAAAATCTGCTGTACATTGAATGTATTGGAATCCCATGTCAATCCTGCGAAAGATCAAGCAGGTTTGAAAATTTGCCTCAATCCGGCAGATTTTAAAACTAACTGGAAAAAATCTGTGCTGTGTAGACTACAGCATGGATTTTTCATTGCGGTCTACACCACATCGGGTACATTCAGATTTCCGCCGGATTCGAAATACTGAATTCGCCGTAAATCTGATGAAAAAAACGTGCTGTATAGACATAGCCTAACAGTGTATTTTGACAGCTATTTTTGCCAATTTAATTCGATTGTTGCGTTTACTATTAGGGTATGTTCACACGGCATTTTTGGACCGTTTTTAAGCGTGTTTTACGCACTGGAAAACGGCCCAAAATCCGCCTCAGACAAGTGTCACATCTTCCTTCATTGAATATAATATAAAATACGCTTTGTCTTTCACATGAATCGTATTTCACAAGTGTAATTGTGAGCCCTTTTTTGGACACAATTACGCAATTCATGAGGCATTTTTCGCTTGTAAAATCCCAATAGGAAACCATGGGTATAGGATTTTTCAAAATACACCTCGAATCAGGCGTTTTTGGAAGCTGATTTTGAAGTGTAAATTTACACTTCAAAAACTGCCTTGTGAACATACCCTTAATATCTTTGTAAATGTTTTGACCTTTCTTAATATGAAAATAAATGTAATTTCTTTGTTACTGAATCTTAAACTCTTCAATTTGGTTTCCTTTTATTATTGGGTCTTTTTATTTCCAGTTGTCTTTCCTTTTCTTCTGTAACTTCAGCTAATACTTGAATTAAATCCCTTCAAAAACAAATTATTTAATAACCAATTCCCAGTATACAGTTAGCTAAATCTTTGCTATCCATCAGCTGCCTGCAAGCAGTCTACAGTGCTGGTGCATTACCTGCAGCCCTCTGGTGCTCATCCTATACCATATGTGTATTGTATAGTTTGTAGTTCTGTATGTGCCCTGTTGAACTAAACACTGCTCTATGTGACCCAATATTGGACACTTTATATGAAATAATCTGAGATGTGTAGACTTCAGTAGATGAGCAGGATAAGCATTTTATCCCCCTTTTTGCTGCTGTGGGAAAATACGAGGAGGGAGTACTATGGAGTTTGAATGTCTGACACTGCAACTTTGATGAAAGTGCTTTGTAGGTA